>SKCR01023424.1:0-208349 GCA_019454045.1 Zanthoxylum bungeanum | reverse complement strand
GAAAATGAGGAACAATTGCTTAAATTACAGTTAGGCTCAAGTTATCACATTACAAAGTTTTAGGCTTTTGGCAATTTTGGATTTGAATTGGTTGCTTTCTGGGACCAAGAGGTAAGGCCTCCTTTGATCAATTATTACTTTTTTTTTTTTCCCAATTTCTTTAATATTTTTGAAACCAGTGTCAAAATAGAGTAATAATGGTGATTGAGATGTGTGATTCTTTTTTTTTGTTTCCTTTTTTTTTTTTTTAATCATAGATGTGTCATGTGTGACTCTTATATCCATTCAGTTCTTTGAATTTGCATCTACACTTTTTTTTCCCTTGTGTTGGTCAATGTGATATATGGTAATTGTTAGGTTTGTTGACCATAAAATCATTGATTTTATTTCTTTCTATTCCTGTGAGATAAACGCCATATAATTGAAGAATTTGGATCAAGTACTTTAGTTGAGTTGTATTGATTTTTTTATAATCTCTTCCACTCATGTATGAATAGTCAAGATTCAATTAAATTTTCATTTTTATTCAATAATTACTAATCACAATTTGTAATTAAAAAGTTCAACACAAAACTTAGGTCAATACCGAATCTAAGTTCATAATTGAAACTTGTATCTGCGAACCAGCTCGTCAAATGGGACTTCAACATCACTGCCAATAAATAAATTGGAGAATTACTGATTTAAATACATATGTGAGTCTGTAAAGTTATTCATAATTTGTTGTTAAAGATCTACTCTCTACTACAAAAGAATCAATAGGTGTTGAAGAAAATATTTCATTTTCGAGCAGTCTCTCTCAGAAAGTTAGTCCACACGTGCATGCAGCACGTGCCTATGCTTATTAGCACAATGACTCTCTATCAATCTTTGAATGAGATTTATGAGCTAATTTAGATTCATATATTGGTAAGTTATTGACCTTCAAAAGTTTGGCAATGAGGTATATATCCATTGCTAAGTAGGCATGCAGGCTACATGCAGATATTAGAAAATTCAACAGAAAATAATTTTTTTTTTTTTTTTTAAAAAAGGATCGAGCTTTTGTGATTTAATCCAAGGACTTTGATTTCGATTCTGAGATGAACTTAAGGTTTTTTTTTTAATTTATAAATTATTATTAGTAATTATTAGATAAGAATTTATATGTAACTAATTTCTACTATTTATTTATATAAATACACGTATGACAGAAGATTATAAAAAATCGATGATTCAAATTCTTAATTCAATAACAAAGGTAGATGTAAGACAAGTTCTAAATTCACGTCAAGATATTATAAATATAACTCAGTTTACTTAATTCTTACAGTAAAGTAAGAAATCACGGATTCAAGTGTAAGAGAATATGATTAATTTAAGCAGTAGCATAGCCACAAGTTTGATTTAGTGGGGTAAAATTTGATTTTCACGCGTAGTGGTAGATATTCTTCAAATTTAATATGATTAATCAAAATTATCTTATTAACAAATCAAAATTTTCAGTAATATATATGAGTCATCTTAAGAAAATTTTGGATTGAGCGGAGGTAACTTCCTCCACTAGCTTCTATGTGACTCCACCACAGTAAATAAATAAAGCTGAAGAAAGCACGTTTAATTTCATGATTGATGCATGAAGTTCCTTCGTGAAAATCCAAATTAAGAGTTCTCCCATATAAACAAAAATGAAGTAAATTCATTAGATTGATTCACATATTTTGTCGGTCGTTTATTACTGAATCACAAATCAAATTAACTGTAAGGTGGTTTTTTTCTTTGAAATCGTTGGAAACCTCACCGTCAAACCATTCATTCAGGGCTTAAGCGAAGTAGATAAAACTTCCGACTGTTTCAGACTCTTACAAAAAACGTATTCCCTAAATTCGAACTCAGACTCTCAATATGAGATCCTGAATCATATATTATCAAATCACACTACTTGGAGATCTGTAAGGTGGTTATCATCCGCACATCATGAGCATATAATAATTTAGATACATTAATTAAGCTGCAGCTATAGGCTATAGGCTATAGCTAGCTAGCATTGGCTCGTATGCATCACACACACGCATGTTTCATAATCTTTCTTATCCACTACTATGTGGGGTATCCTTCCACGTTTTATTTCTCACATATTAAATATGAAAACACAATGACTCAATGGTTTTAAGAGATGCAATCAAATCAAAACTACCAAAATAGCGAAATCAGTCAGAGCAATCCAAATTTCTTTTTGTTTTGTGTACTATTATTTCTGCTATAGTTAAGAAGACCCCACAGAAATTATTCCAATTCTTGTGGGGACTGCATGTTTTAGTTTAGTGCAATAATGGACACAGAAAGATGGAAAATGAAATTGCTTCCAAATTCCACCAATGAAATAACCCGACACCTTCTATGTGATATTGATCGTCGATATTCTTCACATCTCCATCATATTTTTCAATTAAGCGAGGTGAGATATTACAGTAAATTGACCAAATAATAACTTATCTGATAGTTGTTTTATTGGTCATATTATAAAATAAATAAATAAATACTCAAAACAAATATATGTTTGGGCATCATTAACAAAGTCCCCAAAGGGTTGTGATTTGGTGGTGTAGCATTCAAGATTTCATCTTGAGGTACTGGGTTCGAATCCAATAGTGTGTTTCTTATAAGAGTCTGAGACAGCCGGAGATTTTAATTGATCCACTTAAATCCGAAATTGGTAGTTTGGCGGTGAGATTTTACCTCCGTTGTATATTAGATTTTCTCGGATGTGTGATGTCACGTTCTACATCAAACAACGTAACCAATTGAAATCCATAGACTGTGTTGGGGTGTCCAGCAGACGTTGACACCGTACCAGTTCGAATTTATCGGTACACGTGGCTAGGCAAATGCCCTCCAATCGTTCTCTCTGATTTGTTCCACTGTCACATGGTTCTAGGGTCATCAGCCCTCTGAAGCTCGTAAAAGCCATCTCTCATAACCTAATATGCACATTCAAATTCATGATGATGAAAATATATAAGTAGAGTTGAGTGGTTGTATTTTTTCGAACTTATAAATAAATGAAAGGTTTAAGAGCTTATAAACAATGAAAATGTCAACCGATAATTATGCTTAAGATTATTAATTTGAAGTCTCTTGACTGAAGAAGCAGCCAAGGGGTTACTTTTAAATCTAATAATTAGTTACAAGTAAGTTTATGTTTTGATTACTATAATTTTAACAAATGATATATCTGAATATGAAGAATTTGAATGTTAATTGTCATTGGCTGTATAATTTGATATGTCTAATTGTTGTTGGTTGCGTCAAATCCAGTCACCCTATTACAGGCAAAATTGATATATTTTAGAAAATTGTCTGCAATTATAACCCTAATATATAATTTTCTACTGATTTGACTTCAGTTTGAGGTCAGAGAAATAGACCTCTGAATTAAAAGATATATAAAAAAATAAATCAAGTACCCAATAAAAGTTTCTTTTATTATTATTATTATTATTGAGTGTCACAATAAGTTTGAACTAATAATTAAGATGTGAAGAGAATTAGTTAATTGTATTTTCAATGATTTAGAAATAATTTTATGTTTGGTAAATCTTACTATTAAACTGTTGTAAAAATACAAATGACTAAAATGAACATAATATTAAATGAAATTTACTTATACACTTATAAACATATATATCATAGCATAAATTGATAATTAACTGATAACCTCGATTAAATAATAGTCTACATTCATCCCGACTTGAAGATTATAATTTGGTAAATATATAAGATATTAATATATATAAGATTAATTTCCTATAGGCTATAAGACGCATTTATTATATAAATTAATAATTAAATAATTTGAAACTAATTCTATGTCTATTTGACTTTCGTAAAGTATGTTTTATTGTACCCAATAGACGTGGTTTGATAGTGTGTGGCTCAAGATCTCATCTTGAGGTATTGGGTTCGAATCCATATAATATGTTTCTTGTAAGAGCCCGAGACAGTTATAGGTTTTACCTACAGCACTACAAGAAAACTGCCAAATAGCGACGGAAAAATCCGTAGCTAATTCGTTGCTAATAGGCCATTAGCGACGAAATAGCGACGGAAAAATTCCGTCTCTATTTTGTTGGTCGCAAAAAAAATAGCGACGGAAATATATCATCCGTCGCTAAAGTTAGCGACGGATGGAAATTCCGTCTCTATATAGCGACAGAATGTCCGTCTCTAATTAGCGACGGTTAGTATTCCGTCGCTAAATAGCAACGGAAAATTTCGTTTCTAATTAGAGACGGAATTTCCATCCGTCGCTATTTAGCGACGGAAATTCCGTTTCTATAATTTTTTTGAAAAAAAAAATTAAAAACTGAAATTTTAAAATTTTAGATAGGCGGGAAATTTAAAATTTTAAAAATATTTAGCGACGGAATATTTCCGTAGCTATTCCGTAGCTATAAATTTTTTTTGAAAAAAAAAAAATTTAAAATTTTAGAGAGGCGGGAAATTTAAAATTTTAAAATTTTGAAAATATTTAACAACGGAATATTTCCGTAGCTATTCCGTAGCTATATTTTTTTTTTCAAAAAAAAAATTAAAAACGAAAATTTTAAAATTTTAGAGAGGCGGGAAATTTAAAATTTTAAAAATATATGAAACTTTTAAAATTTTAAACTTTTAAAATTTTAGAAATGAAAAAATTTTATAATTTTAGAAAAGAAAAAATTTTAAAATTTTAGAAAGGAAATTTTTTTTAAATTTTAGAGAGGTTGGAAATTTAATAATTATATAGATATGAAAAATTTATAAATTGTAGAGATATTAAATTTTTAAAATTTTAGATAAGGGAAAATTTTAAAATTTTGAATGGTATAAAATTTTAAAAAAGTGGATTTTTTTAATTGTTATATATACATCTTAAATTATACAAGTTACCGTAATGTCCACCGTGAGCTTCGACACACCACCATCCATTTACGAAACGTCCACCGTTTGTTTCTTAAGAAATTTTAAAAGAGGGGATAAGAAAAATGAGAAATTGATAATGAGAGTTGAGGTTATGAAAAATTTGATGGTATATGAAATTGAGTAAGAAAATTTTGGATGGTGTATTGGAGTTGAGAGTTAAAAAGATTATGATGTATATATAGAGGAAAAAAATAAGAGAAGCGGGAAAATTTGTAAATTTTGTATACTTTTGAAATTTTCACAAGGTGGGAAATTTTTTGAAATTTGACGAAAATTAGCGACGGAATAGATATTCCGTTTCTATTTAGAGACGGAAAATCCGTCTCTATTTTTTTTTTTTAAAAAAAAGTGGTGCCGAAAGAAATAAAGTTTGGGGGGATTGAAAATTTTAAAAATTAGCGACGGAATAGAAACGGAACAATTCCGTTTCTAATTAACAAAAAAATTTAAAATAAAAATAAAATTTAAAATTAGCGACGGAATTGAAATTCCGTTTCTAATTAGCGACGGATTTTGAATTCCGTTTCTAATTAGCGACGGATTAGAGACGGAAAAATTCCGTTTCTAATTAACAAAAAAATTAAAATAAAAATAAAAATTAAAGATTAGCTACGGAATTGAAATTCCGTTTCTAATTAGCTACGGAATTGAAATTCCGTTTCTAATTAGCGACGGAATATCAATTCCGTTTCTAATTAGCGACGGAACAATTCCGTTTCTAATTAATAAAAAAATAAAAAATAAAATTAAAATTAAAATTAGCGACGGAATTGAAATTCCGTTTCTAATTAGAGACGGAATTTGAATTCCGTTTCTAATTAGAGACGGATTAGCGACGGAAAAATTCCGTTTCTAATTAACAAAAAAATTTAAAATAAAAATAAAAATTAAAGATTAGAAATGGAATTGAAATTCCGTTTCTAATTAGCGACGGAATATCAATTCCGTTTCTAATTAGCGACGGAACAATTCCGTTTCTAATTAATAAAAAAATAAAAAATAAAAATAAAAATTAAAAGTAGCGACGGAATTGAAATTCCGTTTCTAATTAGAGACGGAATTTGAATTCCGTTTCTAATTAGAGACGGATTAGAGACGGAAAAATTCCGTTTCTAATTAACAAAAAAATTTAAAATAAAAATAAAAATTAAAGATTAGAACGGAATTGAAATTCCGTTTCTAATTAGCTACGGAATTGAAATTCCGTTTCTAATTAGCGACGGAACAATTCCGTTTCTAATTAATAAAAAAATTAAAATTAAAATTAAAATTAAAATTAGCGACGGAATTGAAATTCCGTTTCTAATTAGAGACGGAATTTGAATTCCGTTTCTAATTAGCGACGGAAAAATTCCGTTTCTAAACAAAATTAGCGACGGAATAGTAATCCGTCTCTAATTAGCGACGGATTTTCATTTCCGTCTCTAATTTAGAGATGAAATTTTTTTGTCGCTAAATTCCGTCCCTAATATCATTATCCGTTTCAATTCCGTCTCAATTCCGTCGCTACATTTTGAAATGGAATATTCCGTCGCTAAATTCCGTCGCTAAAACTGTAATTTCTTGTAGTGCAGGTCATGCCCATCTTAAATCATAAAGGATGATTTGGTGGTGGGGTTTGCAACGATTCCTATATATATATATATATATATATATATATATATATATGATTTATTTCTTCTTGAAATTGATTTCAACTTAAAGCTCATATCTAACTCTTTGTAATGCGGAAAAAAGTTCAGAGTTAGCCTTTAAGACTTGGAACCACTAAAGGAGAGAACATCATATATTGGACAGAGAAATAAAGATAGAAGGAAAGTTTTATGGAGGCATCTCTATATAAATCTGTTGGGTGTGCAAACAAAGTCTCAAAGTCCCACATTGGTTAGATATGGGGAAGATCATGGGTATATAAGGATGGACATGTATCTTCATTGGTATGAGGCCTTTTGGGTATAACCCAAGAGCAAATCCATGAGAGCTTAGGCCCAAAGTGAACAATATCATACCAATGTGGAGATAGGTGATGTCCTAGGTTCCTTACAATTGGTATCAGAGCTTTTATTGGAAACGGATTCAGTGGGCCGAGTGTATTGATCTGTTGATTGAAGAAAAAGGCCCAAGATTCATCTTCTTCATTCGGTGAAGCAGAGGACCAGAAATCTAATCTGTAAATTGAGGAGCCGAGCAAAAATTTATTGAGTGGGCCGAGAGGTTGAACCAAGATCAGCCCAAGACTCAACCTTTGCATTAGGCGGCAAAAGGGAAATCCCTAATTCTTGTTTGGCCACCAACTAAATTCGGTGAAGAGGAAGACTCAAGAGTACAGAGGAGCCATCAAAGATCGGCCAAATTGAAGATTGAAGACAACGGCGAAAATCCATCGCAGATTCTGGTAAAATAACAGAGAAGCCGAATCACTGAGATCAAAGAAAAGCCCAAAGACTCATCCTTCGTGATTTCGGCAAAGAAAGGATCAGAGACTGATCAACTAGATTGAATATTGCACTAAGCAACAGGCGATCAAAAGAACAAGATTCATGTTCTTTATTTGGCAAAAGCAAAACAAGAACCGAGTTCATCAATTGAAAGGTCACTGCCACAAAGTCGAACAGAGGAGCCTGAGGATTGCCGGTTAAAGATTGAAGACAACAGCCAAGAACCGAATCAACACAAGACGAGCAAGATCTGTGAGGCAGATTGAGGGTTTGCCAAATTCATAATCTTGGAGCAGTTCTGAACAGAGCAAACAATTATTGGGTTGCCGAGTACTGTTTGGGTGTTTAAGATTCTGTGTTGCCAAATCAATTACTGACTGTTTAAGGGTCGGTGAAATTGAGTGATTAGGGCTCTGTTGCAAATCTGATAAATTCGGTTTGGGTGTGTAATTGCCGAATTGACTTGGAAGTTGGAGGCTTAGTCGATTGGGTGATTAGGCTGCTGTCGTGTGTGGGCAGTTTGGGTGTTGAAGGGTTCTTTTATTGGGTGAGAATCTGCCAATTGTGTTTGGGTTAGATTGGGCAGTTGAGTGGGTTTTGCCGACTGTGTTTTAGGCAGATTGTGTGTGAATTGCAGAATTGTGCTTAGACAGATTGGTTGTGTTTTGCCGAATTCTGCTTGGGCTAAATTGAGGAGTAATTGCCGAGAGTGATTGCGGAATTTTCATCGGGTGATTACTGTAAAAGAAAATAGAAATGTCGACCATGAGACTCGACATCGACATCTTTGACGGGAAAGGGGATTTCACTACTTGGAAGAAAAAAATGAAAGTCATGCTTTCTCACCACAATGTGGCTTTGGCACTGGAACCGGATCCAGAAAAGTGGCCAAAGATGGAAAAGGAAGCGAAGGAGGAAATCCTGGAAGAGGCTTACAACCTAATCTTCCTCCACTTGGGAGACTCGGTCATCAGAAAGGTTGACGGAATGGAAACTGCCATTCAACTCTGGGGTAAACTCGAATCTTTATACTCTGTTATTTCTGCACCAAATTTAGTGTTCTTAAAAGGAAATTTGTTTAATTACAAGATGGATACTAGTAAGTCGATTGATGATAATTTGGATGAATTCACGAAAATGACTCAAATCCTTAAAGGAACTGACCAAGCCCTAGGAGACTCTAGCGAAGCTATGATACTTTTAAATGCATTACCTGATGAATATAGTGTCGTTAATAATTCTCTACAGTACACAGGAGTTGTACCTAGGCTAGACTTGGTGATATCTGGTATAAGGGCTAGAGAGCTAGAACTTAGAACCAGTAGGAGAGGAGGAGCGAACTTATTCGTGAAAGGAAAAAATGAAAAGAAATACAATGGTCCTAATAATCATCAGACTAGTAACCAAGAACCTAAAGGCAAGAAAAAGAACAAACATGATAAGAATAAAGATAGTGACAAGAAGTGTTTTCATTGTGGAAAGATGGGACACCTTAAAAAGAATTGTTATAAGTTCCTGAGGGAACAGGAAAATGAAGGCAGCGCCACTGTGGCTGCCGAAAAGGAGTCGATGTGCCTATCTGAGGCATTGACTGTGTGTAGGGATCACATTAGCAGAGAATGGATTCTGGACTCAGGGTGTTCCTTCCACATGAGTCCGTATAGGGACTGGTTTGTCAACTTTAGAAATTCTGACCAAGGGACTGTGTATATGGGTAATGACAATACCTGTAGGATACATGGGGTTGGGGACATAACTCTTAAACTTCATGATGGTAAAGTTAGGATTCTTACTGACGTTAGATATGTACCTGACTTGAAACGGAACCTGATATCACTAGGAACACTAGATGAATTAGGTTTCACATATAAAACACATAAAGGAAACATGCACATATCTAATGGTAATAAACTTATCCTAACTGGTATTAAGAGAAATGGATTGTATGTTCTAAATGGCCAACATGTATTCTCGGATAAACCCATTTCTGCTTTAACTTCTAATGTTGATATGACTAATATATGGCACTTGAGACTTGGCCATATAGGCCAGAAAGGAATGCAAGTACTCAGCAAGCAGGGACAATTTGGAAAGGACCAGTTGAAGCCACTTGAGTTTTGTGAGATCTGTGTGTTGGGCAAACAGCACAGACAGAGCTTCCCAACTGGAATTCACTTGTCAAAGGCGAGTATGGAGTATCTACATTGTGATTTGTGGGGACCAGCAAAGGTCCATACACATGGGGGTAAGAAATATTTCCTCTCTATTGTTGATGACTACAGTAGGAAGGTATGGACATTCTTACTGAAATCAAAGGATGAAACTTTGACTAGATTTAAAGAATGGAAAGTATTGGTAGAAAATCAAACTAGTAACAAAGTAAAAGTCTTGAGAACTGATAATGGCTTAGAATTTTGTAATACTGAGTTTGACCAATACTGTACTAGTGAGGGTATCATAAGACATAGGACTGTTAGAAACACCCCTCAACAGAATGGAGTTGCGGAAAGAATGAATAGAACCTTATTAGAAAAGATCAGATGTCTTTTATTCTCTTCCGAACTTCCGAGGGCCTTTTGGGGTGAAGCCCTCAATACTGCTACTCATTTGATTAACCTTAGCCCTAACAGTTCAGTTCAGTTTAAGACACCAGAGGAAATCTGGTCTGGTAGAGCTCATAAGCTTGCACACCTTAGAGTATTTGGCTGTGAAGCCTATGTTCACCAGTCCGTAGGTAAACTTGAACCGAGGTCAATCAAGTGTGTTTTCCTAGGATACCAATAAGGGACAAAAGGGTATAGGTTATGGGAAAGGGAGTCACCTGGAGTCAAAGTTATAGTTAGTCGGGATGTTATATTCAATGAAATTTGTTTTCCTTGTAATCTACTAACAACAATGCAGGTGCCTTAGAAAAGGATCTAGCAGATTTTGATTTTGCAGGTGGAGCTCAGATGCAGGTGGAGCCAGGGACATCAAGGACCACTGGTCAAGTTGGTGACATGTCAGGCTCGGAGACATTTGAGGATTCCCAGCCCAGGAGAAATAACCAGGAGGAAAACAGAAATGAAGTAGCAGAGATACAAGAACAAAGTGAAGAGGACACAGTAGATCAAGTGGATCAAACTGTGCAGCATGATGAAACACCACAAGACATATTGGCCAACTACCAGCTAGCAAGAGACAGAAGTAAGAGGCAGGTAAGGCCTCCTACCAGGTATGATTACTCAACTAATGATTTGTATTTCTGTGCGTTAATAGCAAGTCATGAAATTAATGGGGTTGAGCCTGCTAGCTTAAGAGAGACATTAAAGCCTACCCATAAACTTAAATGAGAAGCGGCTATAGAAGAGATGTCTTCTCTTAGTACTAGACCTGAGATGTTTAAAATGGAGAATGTACCTTATGCAAATGCTATAGGTTCTGTGATGTATGTCATGATTAGTACTAGACCTGACTTGTCATATGCTGTATCTTTATTGAGTAGGTTTATGTCTAATCCAGGTGGAGCACACTGGAGTGCTTTACAATGGTTGTTAAGATACTTGAATACTGCTGTTGATTATGGCTTATGTTTTAACAAATCTAACGCTTTAGATTTGGTAGGGTATGTTGATTCTGTTTTTGCAGGTGATAGAGACTCAAGAAAGTCAACTACCGAAGCAGAGTATCATTTTGTGCGGGAAATTATCTCAAGCGGTAAGATTGAGATTAAGAAGGTTCCAACAGAAGATAACCCATCGGACATGGGGACAAAGATTGTGGCTGCTACCAAACTCTTCCACTGCATGAAGCTGTTGCAAGTGGGGGTTGGCTGATCTTGCAG
The DNA here is from genome assembly GCA_019454045.1 of Zanthoxylum bungeanum. NCBI lineage: Eukaryota > Viridiplantae > Streptophyta > Magnoliopsida > Sapindales > Rutaceae > Zanthoxylum > Zanthoxylum bungeanum. Next base: position 197,144 of record SKCR01023424.1, on the reverse strand, counting down.
CCGACATGAGCGATGATGTGAGTAGGTGAGTTTGCTGTGCTATATTGGCCTTAGTGTGTCTTTGTGTATGATTGGGAGTGAGAAATGTTTTTGGGCTTCAAGGTGGAGATTGTAAAATGTGAAGCCCTTGTCATCCGTTGGATGAGGGACACATGGCACAATCCTTGCCGTTGTCGCAATTATCTTTATTTGCTCATCCTATATAAAGAGCACTTAGGTTGAGAATTAGAGAGAGTTTTCATTATTTGTATTCCCTTAATAATTGGCTAAGTGTTAAGCCTATTCCCTAAGTCCAAGTTAGTGTAATCTTCAATTAGGAATTTGAGAGATTGTCACTTTTAGAGATTAGGGTTCTTTGTGAGATTTGGGGAATTACAATTTGTAAACGGATTCAAGGTTCCGTGTGTAATCTTGAAATTGATTAGTGCAGCGAGCTCCATATTCCGGAGTTCAATGTGGATGTAGTCGGAATTTTTCCGGTGAACCACGGTAAAAATCGTGCATTCTTGATTGATTGATTTGACGAATTTACGACAAAAACTTAACAATATTGTAAAATGTGAAGCCCTTGTCATCCGTTGGATGAGGGACACATGGCACAATCCTTGCCGTTGTCGCAATTACCTTTATTTGCTCATCCTATATAAAGAGCACTTAGGTTGAGAATTAGAGAGAGTTTTCATTATTTGTATTCCCTTAATAATTGGCTAAGTGTTAAGCATATTCCCTAAGTCCAAGTTAGTGTAATCTTCAATTAGGAATTTGAGAGATTGTCACTTTTAGAGATTATGGTTCTTTGTGAGATTTGGGGAATTACAATTTGTAAACGGATTCAAGGTTCCGTGTGTAATCTTGAAATTGATTAGTGCAGCGAGCTCCATATTCCGGAGTTCAACGTGGATGTAGTCGGAATTTTTTCGGTGAACCACGGTAAAAATCGTGCATTCTTGATTGATTGATTTGACGAATTTACGACAAAAACTTAACAATTGGTATCAGAGCCATGCCCCGGAGTTAGCCATGTAGATGAATCCTCGGAATACCGAACAAAGGTGGTGAGCCCCGATCGTGATCCGTGAGTGCTCGGTTAGACAGGTGGTGTGCTCTGGTCTTCATGGAGTGGACGGATGAATGATCGTTTGAGGGGAGGCTCAGTTGTCCTTTGTTCGAGGGGAGGATTGTTGGGTGTGCAAACAAAGTCTCAAAGTCCCACATTGGTTAGATATGGGGAAGATCATTGGTATATAAGGATGGACATGTATCTTCATTGGTATGAGGCCTTTTGGGTATAACCCAAGAGCAAATCCATGAGGGCTTAGGCCCAAAGTGGACAATATCATACCAATGTGGAGATAGGTGATGTCCTAGGTTCCTTACAAAATCAATTCATAAATACAACTAGCAATGAAACATAATAAATACATAAATAAGGCCAAATCAAGGTATTTCTTTAAAAAAATAAAAAAAAAATAAAAAAAACTACTGAAAATACGTTTCCAAAATAAGCAATATCTTAATAATAAAAATATGGGTTAAAATTTTAACTACAAAATTTTATAAAATAAACCAACGCTACAATCGAAGTATAATGAGCTACTTTTTTTTAAAAAATTATCAATATATATATATATATATATATATATATATATATATATATATATATTTTTTTTTTTTTAAAAAAGAGGCCATTACAAGCTAACTTTATTTATCTATGAGCAATAAAATTAGAGATTCTATATCTAAACTGAAGCTACAGGATCTAACTTGCACCAAATTTACTATATTTTAAGCATTTGAATGTTAAAAGCAGAATGAAATAGGATTAGGATTTGGTTTCTAGTTATTGAGTTCAGAGAATGCATTTTCTCATAATAATTTACGACAATCGGAGATTTTACCTGCTTCTCCAATTTTGAAAACGGATTTTCCAACATTTCAAAAAATAAATAAAATGATATAAGTTCATCTACTATTAATTACGTTTAAATTAATAGATTAAAATCTGTTTAAATTTATATTGAAAAAGCTGAGGATGTGATATGTACATTATTAAAAAGTGCCAATCAAATCCTGCCAGGTGCACTAAATAACAAATCATTGGGCTGAGTTACGCCATTATTGTGCTGCCAAATTTCAACATCTGGAAGTTAAGAAATTTGGTCCCGCTCCTGGACTCGACTCTCGAGGGCTAAGCTGAGAGGAACTGAAATTCAAGATGACATGGTCCAGTTTCGTGTTAGAAATTTGGAAACCCACGTGGCATCTAATGATTGGTCAAAAGGACGAATCTTCATTCAAAATTTCAATCATGCCAAAAGCTAAAAAGTGATTTCTTTGTCGTTTATTCAGCTTGATTCTTGCCCTGTCTTGTCACCACCAATAAAATGGCCCTACATCTTCAAACTCCATACGTCTACATATACATATACATATACATATACATATACATATACATATACATCTACATCTACATCTACATCTACATCTACGTAAATAAGAATACCACCCTCATTAATTTCAAGACTTTAAGCATCTTTAAAGCTAAATGATCATAAAGCCAACAGCATATTTAATTGTTTTTTTTTAAAAACGTTTGGGAATTTCGCCATTAAACTATTCGATACACATTTAAGTGGATAAAGTAAAATTCTCGACTGTCTCAAATTCTTATAAGCAATACACTTCCTGAACTTGAATCTAAAACTTAACAATTTACTTTTAAGTCATTTACCATCAAATCATTAAAAAAAAATTGATTAGTTTTCAATCAGTCACGTGTCCACTTCATATCTCACTTGTTCGCCAAAATTTCAATGCATATACGACTTTTATAGGTTATTCTCTTTAATCTCAATTATTAACAAGATAAAAGTCAATGATATTATAGTTATCTTGAGCCAAATCCAGCTCATTTTGGAATTTATTATCCGACTACATGCATCATCTAAACTATATAACAGTCAGGTTAATTAACAATATATTTTTAATTTTAAATATCATATAAATTATAGTATTATATTATGTGGACGTCAACGAGGTTAAGGGGTGAGAAAGCCACTGCCTATAAGAACACGTGACTGAAGGCACTTGCAGCCAATTACGAAGGTGGGCTTGTTCTGAAACTCATACTGAGAGTTTTTTTCTTGAAACTATCTACAGACTCTGCATATGGCGATCCTTTTAATAATTTTACTGAGTTTGAAAGGTGAAATATTTATTAAATGAAAAGATTAATTTGTTGATAATGTTTCAATATTTAATGAAGTCTCTTTGGTTCAAGATTCTATGGATTGAATTATTCAAGAAACCTTTTTGTATGTATTTAATGTGTTAAACCCCTTAATAAATCTTTCCATGAATTCACCTTTTATAGTTGATTTCTTGATGATATTATATGTAAATTAATGAGATTGGTTGATATGTTGGTCCAATATCATATAAGATATTTGCATGCTAAGTAAAGTGAGTTAATATCATTTTTTTTTTTTGAAACAATGGAAATCCGGTCACCAAACCACTCATTCTGGGCCGCGGCGCAGGTAAAACCACCGGCTGTCCCAGGCACTTACAAGAAGTGCACCATCTGGATTCGAACCCATACCTTAAGGTGAGATCCTGGACCTTACACCACCAAGCCACACCCATTGGGACGAGTTAATATCATATTACATACAAATAAGTAAACAAACGCGTCATCTTTATAAAATCTTACGTTTTACTATAATAATAAAATGTTACACCCCAATACCTCTTATACCTATTTGTTATTTCCATATTCTTCTTGTACTAAACTATATAAAATTTGTAAAAAAATAGTAGTAAAATATTAAACTGCAATACTTAATATATTAAATTGTTATTTTTTAATTTCTAAAATAGTGAAATGATAATAAATTTTTTACATTGATGCCCTTTAAAGGATACAGACATGATATGTTTTACAAGTTAAATGGTTCATAAAATCACTAATCAGTAATCACATTCAAATGTGATTAGCCATACTGATAGGCATATAAACTTAAATTAATGGACTTAATAATTATGAAGATCCAGCTAAAATCCAGACTGTAAATTAAGGCCCACAAAATGCCTAGGCCGGCAATACATTCCAATCAACCGATCCATGTCAATCAAAGTCTCTTGGCTGTCCCCCAAGTATATAGTGAATTGATCTGATTGGAGTTTCAGATGGGTGGCTAATGGCTATGGCTATGCCTATTAACCTAAAAAGAATTTGTGTGATATTACCTTTTTTAACAAATTTTTTCAAGTTTTAGAAGTAGAATTTTTTTTTAAAAAAATAAGTTTTTGATTGTCTTTATTAAAAATTATATTAATGGACAAGTTTTTTTAAAATTATGATAGGAAATGAATGAATTAATGTTGTGAAATAAGGGTATTATTGATAATTTAATTATTTTAAATGGCTTTTCAACATCTAATTCCAATAGTCCAAATTTTGAACTTTTATTATTGGAGGTAAAATAATTTTTTTAATTTCCAAAAATAAAATTTGAAAAGTGCTTTTTAGGGATTAAAAAGATTATATTATCTCTATTGAAAGTCATACCAAACGAGCACTAAATTTCATAACTACTTCAACTTGACCAAAATCAATATAATATATAAAAGCTGAAAAAAAAAAATACTACTATCTCATGCGTCCTCAAAAAAAAATTGGAAGCTCTCCTTAATTTGAGGAAACAAATTTAATTTTGGTGGCTTTTTAAAATTGCTTGATAAATATGTGTTTTATATCTTTCTAAATTCAATAAATTTAGTTTTTTATACTTTTCTCAATTCAATTTTTATTAATCTTCAATTATTGTCTTTTCGAATTCAATGAATTCATTTTTTTTTTGTGCGAAACTCAATTCATTCAATTCAGTTTTTATTAACCTTCAATAAACAAATCACAACACAGAATATCTCAAGTGATATTTTGTTTAGTTCTATTTCGGGGTTCCGTTTCTTAAGTTGAGAGAAGAAATAAGGTGTTTAAAAATAAAACCCACAAAAAAAAAAAAGTTATGTGATCTATGCAATCAGCCACAACTTCAAATTAACTTGCCCAACAAACTGATCTCATTCTGGATCTCATCAAAAAGTATTTCTTAAAAGAAGATCTGGTTGTTTTATTTTATCTGAATGAGAGCTTGGTAGATCAAATGGATCAAGGTCCATCTCATACATGTAATTTTGTTAGTTCTATATGTTTCTTTTGTCAACTTGATTGTTAAAAAATGTGTTTTTTTTATTACTTATGTTAATTTGGAATGCTGAAAGATGATATTGATTAAGCTTTAATAATATTTTTTGTATGATTGTTTTTGTGAGGGGGTTGATGGATTATTCAAAAATATTTTAATTTTCTACATAATTTTAATTCAGCTTGTCAGGACTCTTGGGTTGCAATAAAGACAAATTGCTATTTGGTTCCAAAAAAATGAGAGCCAGATGGAAGACCAAGCAACTTCAGAAGGACTATGATCTTCACAAGAGACAATTTGAAGCTGTCAAGGCTGATAATGAGGCTCTCGAAGTTCAAAACCATAAGCTTCATGTAGAGGTAAATTCAAAATTTTACTAGCTTATTGGTTTATGGGATATTTAATTACTTCTTTTAATTAATATTTGCATGGCTTTTACTTTGATGATTTAATCAGTAAAATAAAGTTGGAATTCAATCATGTTCATTTTTCCATGGTATTTTTTGATTAGGGAGTTGATAGATCTTCGTAAACAAACATAGGGGTGTGCATCGGTCGGTTAATCCTTGATTTTTTAACCATAACCGAAATTTTCGGTTAAATAAAATTGTTACTGATTTAACCAATTTATGACACATAACCATTAATCAATTAACCATTATATTTCGGTCGGTTATGATTAATTCGGTTATTAACCAATTCAATAAATTTAAATTTAAATTTTTTTTTTATAATTTTTAATTAGTAAAATTATATATGATGTAGGTCGGTTCTACCGATTTTTTTGGAATGTTTCAACCAGTCGAACCACTGACGAATTAAATTTTTTGGATCACTAATTCGATCACATATCCGATTCTAAAAATACCAATTATAACTAACATTTGATTAAATATATCTATATTTAATTACATGCGAGAGAAATATTTTTTAAACCCTTGTCACGGCCTCAGATTTCCTTCCAAACCTGCCATGTTAGAAATTTTAAGGGTCACGAATCCACCAAGATGCAAAATCTACACATTTGAAATTTTATGTATTTTTATCTTTAATTCTTGAGAGAAAATAAAAAGAGTCAAAATCAAGCTGTTAATGCAGCTTGTCATTTGAATTTTATCAATTTTATTTTTGGGTAGTATTATTAAATCAATATAACTACAACCAATTGAGAGTTTACATGCAAAATATCTTAACTCTAAAAAATAAAGGATTCGCAACTAATATTTGACTTTAAAAAGAGTTTTATTAATTTTTTTTTTTTGAATACTGAGAAATCCCATGTCATCGATTAAAAAGAGTTATTAATGCCTAATTATAAAAAGTTCAATGGGATGCATGCTTCATATCCTGTTAAGCTACGAAGCCTAATAGATCGTTGAATGAATCATTCGAAGCCTAATAGATCGTTGAATGAATCATTCATATCTTACTAGGTTGAATATGAGAAGAATAATGGCTTTTAAGAGACTTAAAAAATGTGACAAGTTTACATACAAAGAACATATTAATCACAATATATTCAATACAAGCCCGCGCATCGCGGGAGTTGCCATCTAGTTGATCTAATACTACAAAACCATTGTTGCATAGACAGTAGTTGGTCCAATTAATAGGATTTCTCCGAATATATTTGGAAAAAGTATAGTTTGTAACAAGTAAAACTTAAACAAATAGTTATTTGGTTGTCATTTATAATATATTTTTTAAGTAAAAACTATATAATTGTCTTAATAATGAAATGTTTTGAAATAAATAAATCCTTTTTAAAAAAAATAAATTTAAGATATTTTATATAATTTAACATTTTAAAACTTTCAACGTACTCTCAATAAAACCTCTTTAAAAAGTCAATGCACTTTACATTTAGGGTGGTGGCAATTTGAGTCAGGATTCGTTTATTAGTTCGATTCGATTCGTTTTTTAAGCGCATACAGGTTTGAAAAAATGGATTCGTTAATAAATTGGTCAATTCGATTTGATTCGTTTATTAACGAATCGAATACGAATTTAAGCTCATTGATTCGTTTATTCGTTTATGATTCGTTTTATTATTTTTATTTCTAGTTTGTACGAACCCAAAAAGGGTCAAGGATTAAACACGTCTTTTACCTTAAAAAAACCAAAATAGTATGCAAAGCCCAAAATGGTATGCAAAGCCCGAAAGTAAAGGCCAGGCCCCAAAAGATTTATGTATATTGTATTACAATTAAGTCATAAGCTTAAATACAAAAACCATAATTATATCAACTACTCTTCTTCTACTTTGCCCGACACAACTTATTCCACCTGCCCAGACTTTTTATCAAATACACAAAGCACGTGGTGGGGACTTATGCCAGCTGCCGATGATGATAATCTTCATCTATAAATTGGAACGAAATTCGAGAGACAGGGCAGAGCTTAACTTTATTCTACAAGTCTCTGCTCTCTGACACTAGCTCTCTCAGAGTACTCATCCCCTTATACACTTATCACCGCCCTCACGGCTATCAAAAGAGTTTAAGGTAACATCAAACCTTGCTTTCACATTTACATATTTACTGATCATTTCATACTACTGACTTGGGCGTCGGAGTGTCCCCGGTACCTACCACACCGGTAGGCAGTCTACTCCATTCATTCTTCTTTGTTTTGCAGGATGTTAGTGCCCCTATTTCCAAATTCTGATTGTGGACCTCAGCCGAAATCCAGCATCCACAATTTGGCGCCCACCGTGGGGCCCTAGCGATAATTTGCAAACAAAGATTTTGTATTCTACCAACACTCAAGCTTAGTCATTCATGGCTTCAAGCAATGAACAGACAACCGACCAATGGCATCACAACTGGCCACGTTTCAGGAGAGATTAAAAGCTTTGGAAGAGGAAAATCTAATATACGTAATTCCAACATGAACCTTCAGAAACAGTTGGAGTTAGTTTCATCCCCATCCCGGCATCATGATATCTCAGATCAGCCCAATAACCGTATCACAACAGTAATCTCTGGGAGCATTTAACGAAACAACAGATAACATTCCATCAAATGATGAGGACCAGAGGGACCTGCCAAATTCTCCCATCAACCAAGCTCAACAAGTTGCCATCGCTATGAGAAGGGAAATGAAGGAATTTAAAGAAGCAATCATGTCCAGCCTACTAGGAGTGAAACTACCAATAAAGAAGAGCAGAGCTGGAACCATTTCTGACACCCCCTTCACGGAAAACATTACATCCGTTGAGTTACCGCGGAAGTTCAGTCCACCCGACATGAAACTTATGATGGATCCACTGACCCAGACGACCATGTCATCCATTACAAGTACAAAATGATGTCAACTGGCTTAGCTCCTATTCAATGGGAAGCAGGTATGTGCAGAGGATTTGGAGAAACTTTGGGAGGCCCTGCCCTTACGTGGTTCATCAATCTACCATACCGATCCATCAAGTCCTATCAACAGTTAGCAGACAAGTTTGTGGAGCATTTCGCCAGCTCTTGCAAACTTGAAAAAACTACTGACGATCTTAGTACCATCCAGCAACGGAGGGGTGAATCCTTGCAAAGCTACGTGGCCCGTTTCAACAAGGAGATGATAACAATTCCAGATCTACATCAGCCGACAGCTGTGGAAGCTTTCAGAAACGGGTTACTTTATGATAGCGGACTCTATAAAAAGTTAACTAAATTTCGATGCTACACGATGGACCAGGCCATGGCACGAGCTCAAGTCGAAATCAGATGGGAAGAAGACAAGAGGAATAAAAAGAAAGAAAGATAATTCCTCCAATGTGCAAAATGAGGGAACACCTCATACTTCCAAACGACATAAAGAATTCGCAAGAATGACACCTAGGCATCATTCAGAGAAAAGGAGTCACCCAAGGAAAGAACATCAGCCCCTCCGAAGGGACTTTGATCGAAGACCCCTGCCATACAAAACACAGGAAATAGTTCAAGTAGAAAAGCCAAGACTCCCAGATTACAATTTTTCTATTTCTCCAGGAGAATTAGTTTTGGTACTAAAAAAGATGGGAAATGAAGTAAGATGGCCTCCACGCAACAGAGGAAGCTTCAGAAAGAAGAAAGCACAAGTACACAAGTAATGGTTGTGGAATTCCATCGAGACTCTACGGCCATACGACGGCTGAATGTGTGGCATTAAGATTAGAAGTCCTCGAGCTGCTGAACAAGGGATTTCTAAGAGATTTACTTACAGAGAAAGGGAAAGCTACATTCGCTCAGAGAAGTGAGAGGGATGGACATGGACGAAGAAGCAGCCCAATTCCACTTCACCAATCGACAACACAGTGAATTTCATTTCAGGAGGATCGGAGATCAGTGGAGTTTCGTATTCAGCGGCCAAACGACATGTCAGGGCTATCATGTCAAACATTCATCATTCACAGTCTCTATGGAGAAAAAGTTTACAAATCTGATGATGGAGTTTCCAGACGACAGCAATTCCGGAAGTATGAACCCTCATCATGATGCTTTAGTGACCTCCCTACAGGTGGCGAATTTTATGGTCAAACGGATTCTGGTAGATACAGGATCTTCAGCCAACATCATCTTTGCAACTGCCTTAGCGGATATGGGAGCTGAACTGGGGAAAGTTAACAAACGAACAACGTGTTAATCGGATTCAGTGGTGAGCAGAAATTTACTTTGGGAGAAATAAGTCTTCCAGTCTACGCAGGAGGAATCAACCAAATGACTACTTTCCTAGTCTTGGATTGTCCTACTGCCTACAACTTATCATCGGTAGGCCATGGATTCATGAAATGAGGGCTGTGTCATCCACTTATCATCAAACTCTAAAGTTTCCAACGAAGTGGGGGATCCAGGAAATAAGGGGTGATAAGACTGCTTCGAGAGGATGCTACCAGACGACAATGAAAGCTAAGATCCATTCAGCATAGCAATTACAGAGCGGGCCTCATCCTTTGGAGCCTACACTCCCAAGTATTGAAGAACTGGACGAGGTCCAAATTCATCCAGAACATGCAGATCACAAAACTCAAATAGGAGCAAATCTGGATCCCAAGCTTCGAGCAGACTTGAGTGATTTTTTGCAAAAACAACACGACCGATTCACATGGTCGCATGAAGACATGACAGGATTGACCCTGGGTTGATCACCCATCAACTCCACGTAGATCCAGACTACCCTCCTGTCCGGCAAAAGAGAAGAAAGTTCGCCCCAGAAAGAAATCAGATCATTGATGAAGAAGTCCAGAAATTGTTACAAAATGGTGCCATTAAAGAAGTACAGTTCCCAGACTGGTAGCCAATGTGGTGGTAGTACGAAAGAAAAATGGAAAATGAAGAGAGTTGTATTGACTTCACAGACCGAACAAAGCATGCCCGAAGGATTCTTTCCCACTGCCACATATCGATCAAATGGTTGATGTACAGCCGGGCATGAATTGTTGAGTTTCATGGATGCATATTCTGGGTACAACCAAATCCTTATGCATTCAGACGACCAAGAGAATACAGCCTTGTGACCAATAAAGGCATTTTTTGTTACAAAGTGATGCCTTCGGCCTCAAAAATGCGGGAGCTACTTATCAAAGAATGGTCAACAAGATGTTCTCTCAACAGATTGGGAAAACAATGGAGGTTTATGTAGACGACATGCTGGTGAAATCTTCAAGATCTTATCAGCATCTACAGCACTTGGGAGAAGCATTAACATAATGAATAAGTATGGGATGAAGTTGAATCCAACAAAATGTGCATTTGGAGTAGCCTTTGGGAAGTTCTTGGGATATGTTGTCACGCGACGAGGCATTGAAGCAAATCCTGATCAAATCAAATCCATTCTTGAAATTCCCTCTCCTACCTACCCAAAAGATGTTATGCGGCTAGCAGGAAGAATTGCAGCTTTAAACAGATTCATCTCCAAGTCCACAGATAAGAGTTTTATGTTCTTCTCAGCCATAAAGAAAGCAAAAAACTTTGAATGGACTCCAGCATGTGAAGAAGCTCTCAAAGAACTCAAACGGTACTTAACGTCGCCACCATTGTTGTCAAAACCACTCGACAATGAAAGGCTTTCCTGTACTTAGGAGTCTCAGATCAAGCTGTGAGCGCTGTTTTGATCAGAGAAGACAACAATACACAACTTCCAGTCTACTACGTAAGCAAGGCATTGCTTGATGCGGAATCACGTTACTCACATTTGGAAAAAAACTAGTATTGGCCTTGGTAATGTCAGCAAGGAAGCTACGACCATACTTTCAAGGACACCCGATCACATTTATTCAGAGTATCCCCTAAGGAGCATTCTTCATAAGCCGGAGTTGTCTGGAAGATTAACGAAATGGGCGGTCGAATGGGAGGAGAACACGACATCACTTACCAGCCCAGAACAGCAATCAAATCTCAAGCGTTGGCTGACTTTTTTGCTGACTTCAGTCTCAATCAGAAGGTTTCAATAGATGTGGAAGTCAGTTCAATCTAGACCACATCACTTTGGAAGCTTGCAGTCGACGGTTCCAGCAATAAGAAAGGATGCGGTCTTGAGGTGGTGATCACTACTCCTGATGGAGATATACTACGTCAAGCAATCAAATGTGGATTCAGGGTTACAAACAATGAGGCAGGTATGAGGCATTGATAGCAGGAATCAGTTTGGCTAAAGAACTTGGAGCAAGCAGAATAAAAGTGGTATCAGATTCTCAACTGATAGTCAACCAACTCTAAGGTTCATATCAAGCACGAGATCCTCAAATGTTATCTTACTTAATGAAAGTGAAAGAAATCCAATCGACATTGAAGAATTTACAATAACCCAAGTTCCGAGAAGCGAGAATACTCAAGCAGACGCATTGGCTACCCTTGGATCGACGATGCATGGGGATATAACCACAGTCCATTCCGGTAGTGTATTTGAATTGGCCAGCAATTTGAAAGAGAGCAAGGAGATCACCACCATCACATCAACGACTCATGGATGACGCCACTCATGAAATATTTGCAAGAAGGACTACTCCCAGAAGAAAAAACTGAAGCAAGAAAGATTCAGAGAACAGGCAGCAAGATTACCATATTCAACGGACAGTTGTTGAAAAGGTCATTCTCTGGACCCTACTTAAAATGTCTTACTCATGATCAAGCACAGCATGTATTGTCAGAATTGCATGAAGGAGAATGTGGAAATCATTCTGGAGGACGTAGCCTCGCTTTACGCACCCATTCGACTGGATATTATTGGCCAACTATGAGAATTGATTCAGCTAATTATACAAAGAAATACGAGAGAAATGTCAAAGGTTCGCCCCGATTTCACATCTCCCTCCTGAGAAATTAAATCCCACTCTCTCCCCGTGGCTATTCATGAAATGGGGAATGGATATTGTGGGAAAGCTACCAACCGCCCATGGACAACGATCTACATGATGGCAACGGATTATTTTTCAAAGTGGATTGAGGCAGACTCTTTCGCCAAGATACGAGATAGAGAAGTTCAATCATTTGTCTGGAAGAACATCATATGTCGATTCGGCGTTCCCAAAGATATTGTGACTGATAATGGTTCACAATTTATCAGCAATCACTTCCAAGACTTCTGCAAAATTGGAGGATCAAATTAAGTTTTTTCAACCCCTCGATTCCCACAAGCAAATGGTCAAGCCGAGTCTTCCAACAAGATAATTTTAAATACTCTAAAGAAAAGATTAGAAAAAGCAAAAGGAGCATGGGCGGATGAACTACCAGGAGTCTTATGGTCCTATAGGACGACTATCCGTTCCTCCACAGGAGTAACTCTGTTCTCTCTTGCATTTGGGACAGAAGCTGTGATACCAACTGAAGAAACCATGCCATCTCCCGTTACCAATGGCTCAACGATGATACGAATCAACAACTTATGAATTTTAACCTGGAAACAATTGAAGAATTGAGGGATCGTGCATCCATTCGACTAGCGGCGCATCGACAAAGAATGACTAGATATTTCAACAAAAATGTCAGAAGCAGAACATTCAAGGAAGGGATTGGGTACTACGAAGAGTTTTTCAAAATACAAAAGAAGTTGGAGATGAAAGTTAGGGCCAAATTGGGAAGGGCCATACATCATCACAAGAGTTGTTGGACACAGAGCCTACAAATTACGAAACAACTGAGGGGAGACAAATTCACAATAGTTGGAATGCAATTCACCTTAAGCAATTTTACCGGTAATTTATGCGTGCATTTATTTATATTTGAGGGTTCAAAGTGCTTTTCTACTTTATGTATTGCGATTCGACTTAATAACAAATCTCATTTGAAATATTATCCCAAAATATCATTAACTCATTAAATTGTTCTACAAAGGCGATAACTTAAAATTAAAATTACAATGAAATTCAAATTTCCAGAGCAGCTTCTTCCGGAATACGTTCAGCAACAACTTCAGGTGCAGGAATTTCTTGAACTTGACCAGTCGGCTCAATTTCCATTCGACTAAGTTCTTCATTCTTCTTGTCCATCTCTTGAACTCCAGCCGCTTCCTTGGCGTCAATTATTTCTTTCTCAGCCACTTTAGAGTCGACCTCTTCACCTTTCTCTTCCTCACCACCCTCGTTGGAAGAAGAAGAAATTCTGCCAGTAATCGATCATACTCTTGAATCCATTTCCTGGTTCCCAAGCTGCTGTATTCCCTCCAAGAAAATCCTTCATCAGATTACTTCGTTCTTTCATCATTGATTCGAGAGCAATCCCTTCAAGATTCTCAAGTAACTCATCATTCTCCTTCTTTACATTTTCAAATGCATCCTTATAACCTTCTATTGTAACCTCAGAAGTTTCCTTTTCGATCTGAAGAGTAGCCTTCACCTCATTCAACTCCTTTTCCAATTCTGCATTCCTTTTTCCAAGCGACTTCATTTGGACCATTTCCTTTTTCATTGCTGCGAATGATTTTTCCATTTCTCTCTACTTCCTGAGATTCGATTCGACATACCGTTGCATGTGTAAGCTACACTCCATTGCCTGAAAAAGCACTTGATTAGAATCCAGTTCTACAATTATAATGAGAAATTTTTATTACTTTCTTACTTGGTAATTTAAAGCCGCAGCCTTCTTCATTGACTCGACGAGGCCAATTTGGATAGCCTTTGTTCATCCTCTTCCAGTAGAAGCTTCTTGATAAAAGGGTCAAGGCTTGATGGGTCAGAAATTGCAGTCGACCCTGATGGAATCCTGACAATTATATTGTCAATGTCTTCAATTTCATCCGCTTTCCTTTTTCCCCATTTGACAATGATTTCAGTCGACTTCCCTTTAGTCTTTGAATTCCAGTCGACAACAACCTGTTGTGGTTCTGGAACCTCCACTTCTGGCTCCTTTATCTTAAGCTTCCTAGCCTTCTTTCGGCTTTTTAATTCATCAATTGATGCTACCTTTATTTGCCTCGACATCATGTCCTATGCGCATAAAATTTCTTTTGGAGTTAAAGTCTTTATAAACAACACCTTTCCGTATAAAGCTCGAATCGACCAAGTACAGTAGATGACTTCCAATACGTGTTTAGAAAGTGCCAAAGGGGTAGATGTACCTTCTGATTCGAAGATTTCTTTCCACACTAATGTTGCCCTTAATCTATTCTCTACCAAGACTATTCTCCAATCTCTTTGTTCGACGGGAAGGTCAAGAAGAGTTTTAGTATTAGATAAAATTTGAGGTGTTTTGTCGAATAAACTGTTTCGAAATGGACCTGCAAAACAAACAATCATCACATTAGCGTCAAACGACAACAACATTGATAACTTATCAATAAATAGAAGGAACTGATACTCACTAAATACACTCCAATATTCTGAAACACGACCCATTCCAGTCGACCCAAAGATACCCTCATTCCTCACAAAGAAATAATCCGACTGCCAATTACCCCTATCGTTCGTTGGAAGCCCCATAACTATTTGTTCCCTCTTACGACGAAGATACAAAGTATATCTCCATTTTTCAGTTAAGTGCTCCTTGAGCTAGTATGAGTATACACATCCTTCACCTCAAAAAATAACCCTTGTTCAAATGCTAAGCATTCAATCGACAATAAATCCTCCAAGCATTCGGCATCAGTTGTGAAGGAGCGATCCCATAATGGTCCAAACTTCCCAAGCTAACCTCGGAATGGGGAATCTAAGCCCATTAGAAAACGGTACTACATAAAATCCAATCCACCCAGGAATTTTATAGTCGATTCTTTCAGTCGGCAAGGGTACTCTCAACTCCATTGATCTAGGAAATCTGTACTTACTCCTAATTTCCATCACATACTAGCCGTCATTCGACTAGCTGGGTTCTTGGTTAGAAAGTTGGTTGGCTCACTTGTGCTCACCGCTCCACTAAACTCCTCAACTGCTGCCAATGATCTAATAGAATTTGCATGCACGGGAATTTCACGCGACAAAATGGTAACAGGTCCCTCCTCGGATAATTCTTGACGCGACCAGTCCCTTAATAAATTTTCTTCTGTTGATTCACTCGATGATACTCCTACGAATTTATCAATCTGTTCGCCTAAACTTTCTAAAGATTCTCCACTCGACATATTCTACTCGACAAGTCTACAAACAAACAATAAGATTGGGGTTTCTTAAGGATCAAATCCTACTCGCCTCTCCAAACACAAATCCACCAAATAGCGTATGATTCAAAAGATCAAACAACCTAATTTAGCTAAGAACAGTTTGAAGCTACTCTATGAATATTCAAAGGAAAATAAGAACGCGAAGAGAGTTTTGAAGAGTACCTTGGAGCCTTGAAGTTTTTCTCCCAAATCGTTGATCTTGTGAATGAAACAAATGAACCCATCAAGCCACTCTTATACTACTTCTTTTGGCGGTTCATTTCCGCCAAAAGACTCCTCGTTATTCGCGTTAGGTTTTACTTCGTTAAACGACACGTGGAAGATCTAGGAAATATAAAATATTTCGTCGAAAAGAATGATGAATTCTGGATTATCACAACTTGACACCACTTGCTCTCAGCAACAAATTCTCTTCACAACTGCCTTCACCATTTGACACGACATCATTAGATATGAAGGTCGCTTTCATTCAAGAAAAATTAATTGGGCAAACCCGGTGCATGCCTTATAATCACTCGACACATGATAAAAATATTGAATAGATTGTACATTCGACACATTTCAAGTTGAACTCCTGAACCTACATTTGGTTCAGTCGACTAAGGGACATTCCCCATGACTCTTGCGGAGTCAAGTTGAACTCCTGAACCTACATTTGGTTCAGTCGACTAAGGGACATTCCCTTGGTTCAGTCGACTAAGGGACATTCCCCATGACTCTTGTCGAGTCAAATTGAACTCCTGAACCTACATTTGGTTCATTCGACTAAGGGACATTCCCCATGACTCTTGAGGAGTCAAGTTGAACTCCTGAACCTACATTTGGTCAGTCGACTAAGGGACATTCCCCACGACTCTTGTCGAGTCAAATTGAACTCCTGAACCTACATTTGGTTCAGTCGACTAAGGGACATTCCCTATGACTATTGAGGAGTCAAGTTGAACTCATGAACCTACATTTGGTTCAGTCGACTAAGGGACATTCCCCATGACTTTTGTCGAGTCAAATTGAACTCATGAACCTACATTTGGTTCAGTCGACTAAGGGACATTCCCATGACTCTTAAGGAGTAAAGTTGAACTCCTGAACCTACATTTGGTTCAGTCGACTAAGGGACATTCCCCATGACTATTGTCGAGTCAAATTGAACTCATGAACCTACATTTGGTTCAGTCGACTAAGGGACATTCCTCATGACTCTTGTCGAGTCAAGTTGAACTCCTGAACCTACATTTGGTTCAGTCGACTAAGGGACATTCCCCATGACTCTTTCGAGTCAAGTTGAACTCCTGAACCTATATTTGGTTCAGTCGACTAAGGGACATTACCCATGACTCTTGTCGAGTCAAGTTGAACTCCTGAACCTATATTTGGTTCAGTCGACTAAGGGACATTCCCCATGACTCTTGTCGAGTCAAGTTGAACTCCTGAACCTACATTTGGTTCAGTCGACTAAGGGACATTCCCCATGACTCTTGTCGAGTCAAGTTGAACTCCTGAACAATTGGTTCAGTCGACTAAGGGACATTCCCCATGACTCTTGTCGAGTCAAGTTGAACTCCTGAACCTACATTTGGTTCAGTCGACTAAGGGACATTCCCCATAACTAAACCTATATTTGGTTCAGTCGACTAAGGGACATTCCCCATGACTCTTGTCGAGTCAAGTTGAACTCCTGAACCTATATTTGGTTCAGTCGACTAAGGAACATTCCCCATGACTCTTGTCGAGTCAAGTTGAACTCCTTAACCTACATTTGGTTCAGTCGACTAAGGGACATTCCCCATGACTCTTGTCGAGTCAAGTTGAACTCCTGAACCTACATTTGGTTCAGTCGACTAATGGATATTCCCCATGACTCTTGTCGAGTCAAGTTGAACTCCTGAAACTATATTTGGTTCAGTCGAGAAAGGGACATTCCCCATGACTCTTGTCGAGTCAAGTTGAACTCCTGAACCTACATTTGTTCAGTCGACTAAGGGACATTCCCCATTACTATTGTCGAGTCAAATGAACTCCTGAACCTATATTGGTTCAGTCGACTAAGGGACATTCCCCATGACTCTTGTCGAGTCAAGTTGAACTCCTGAACCTATATTTGGTTCAGTCGACTAAGGGACATTCCCCATGACTCTTGTAGAGTCAAGTTGAACTCCTGAACCTACATTTGGTTCAGTCGACTAAGGGACATTCCCCATGACTCTTGTCGAGTCAAGTTGAACTCCTGAACCTACATTTGGTTCAGTCGACTAAGGGACATTCCCCATGACTCTTGTCGAGTCAAGTTGAACCCCTGAACCTACATTGGTTCAGTCGACTAAGGGACATTCCCCATGACTCTTGTCGAGTCAAGTGAACTCCTGAACCTATATTTGGTTCAGTCGACTAAGGGACATTCCCTATCACTCTTGTCGAGTCAAGTTGAACTCCTGAACTACATTTGGTTCAGTCGACTAAGGACATTCCCCATGACTCTTGTCGAGTCAAGTTGAACTCCTGAAACTATATTTGGTTCAGTCGACTAAGGGACATTCCCCATGACTCTTGTCGAGTCAAGTTGAACTCCTTAACCTATATTTGGTTCAGTCGACTAAGGGACATTCCACATGACTCTTGTCGAGTCAAGTGAACTCCTGAACCTACATTTGGTTCAGTCGACTAAGAGACATTCCCATGACTCTTGTCGAGTCAAGTTGAACTCCTGAACCTATATTTGGTTCAGTCGACTAAGGGACATTCCCCATAACTCTTGTCGAGTCAAGTTGAACCTCTGAACCTATATTTGGTTCAGCGACTAAGGGACATTCCCATGACTCTTGTCGAGTCAAGTTGAACTCTGAAACTATATTTGGTTCAGTCGACTAAGGACACATCCCCATGACTCTTGTCGAGTCAAGTTGAACTCCTGAACCTACATTTGGTTCAGTCGACTAAGGGACATTCCCCTGACTCTTGTCGAGTCAAGTTGAACTCCGAACCTACATTTGGTTCAGTCGACTAAGGGACATTCCCATGACTCTTGTCGAGTCAAGTTGAACCTCTTGAACCTAATTTGGTTCAGTCGACTAAGGGACATTCCCCATAACTCTTGTCTAGTCAAGTTGAACTCCTGAACCTATATTTGGTTCAGTCGACTAAGGGACATCCCTATCACTCTTGTCGAGTCAAGTTGAACTCCTGAACCTATATTTGGTTCAGTCGACTAAGGGACATTCCCCATGACTCTTGTCGAGTCAAGTTGAACTCCTGAAACTATATTTGGTTCAGTCGACTAAGGACATTCCCATGACTCTTGTCGAGTCAAGTTGAACTCCTTAACCTATATTTGGTTCAGTCGACTAAGGGACATTCCAATGACTCTTGTCGAGTCAAGTTGAACTCCTGAACCTACATTTGGTTCAGTCGACTAAGAGACATTCCCCATGACTCTTGTCGAGTCAAGTTGAACTCTTGAACCTATATTTGGTTCAGTCGACTAAGGGACATTCCCTATCACTCTTGTCGAGTCAAGTTGAACTCCTGAACCTATATTTGGTTCAGTCGACTAAGGGACATTCCCTATCACTCTTGTCGAGTCAAGTTGAACTCCTGAACCTATATTTGGTTCAGTCGACGAAGGGACATTCCCCATGACTCTTGTCGAGTCAAGTTGAACTCCTGAAACTATATTTGGTTCAGTCGACTAAGGGACATTCCCCATGACTCTTGTCGAGTCAAGTTGAACTCCTTAACCTATATTTGGTTCAGTCGACTAAGGGACATTCCACATGACTCTTGTCGAGTCAAGTTGAACTCCTGAACCTACATTTGGTTCAGTCGACTAAGGGACATTCCCCATGACTCTTGTCGAGTCAAGTTGAACTCCTGAACCTAATATTGGTTCAGTCGACTAAGGGACATTCCCCATGACTCTTGTCGAGTCAAGTTGAACTCCTGAACCTAATTTGGTTCAGTCGACTAAGGGATTCCCCATGACTCTTGTCGAGTCAAGTTGAACTCCTGAAACTATATTTGGTTCAGTCGACTAAGAGACATTCCCCATGACTATTGTCGAGTCAAGTTGAACTCCTGAACCTACATTTGGTTCAGTCGACTAAGGGACATTCCCCATGACTCTTGTCGAGTCAAGTTGAACCTCTGAACCTATATTTGGTTCAGTCGACTAAGGGACATTCCCCATAACTCTTGTCGAGTCAAGTTGAACTCCTGAACCTATATTTGGTTCAGTCGACTAAGGGACATTCCATATCACTCTTGTCGAGTCAAGTTGAACTCCTGAACCTATATTTGGTTCAGTCGACTAAGGGACATTCCCCATGACTCTTGTCGAGTCAAGTTGAACTCCTGAAACTATATTTGGTTCAGTCGACTAAGGGACATTCCCTATGACTCTTGTCGAGTCAAGTTGAACTCCTTAACCTATATTTGGTTCTGTCGACTAAGGGACATTCCCCATGACTCTTGTCGAGTCAAGTTGAACTCCTGAACCTACATTTGGTTCAGTCGACTAAGGGACATTCCCCATGACTCTTGTCGAGTCAAGTTGAACACCTGAACCTATATTTGGTTCAGTCGACTAAGAGACATTCCCCATAACTCTTGTCGAGTCAAGTTGAACTCCTGAACCTATATTTGGTTCAGTCGACTAAGGGACATTCCCCATGACTCTTGTCGAGTCAAGTTGAACTCCTGAAACTATAATTGGTTCAGTCGACTAAGGTACATTCCCCATGACTGTTGTCGAGTCAAGTTGAACTTCTGAACCTATATTTGGTTCAGTCGACTAAGGGACATTCCCCATGACTCTTGTCGAGTCAAGTTGAACTCTTGAACCTATATTTGGTTCAGTCGACTAAGGGACATTCCCCATGACTCTTGTCGAGTCAAGTTGAACTCCTGAACCTATATTCGGTTCAGTCGACCAAGGGACATTCCCCATAACTCTTGTCGAGTCAAGTTGAACTTCTGAACCTACATTTGGTTCAGTCGACTAAGGGACATTCCCCATGACTATTGTCAAGTCAATTAGAACTCCTGAACCTTCATTTTGTTCATTTGACTAAGGGATATTCCCCATGACTCTTGTCGAGTCAAATAAAACTCTTGAACCTACATTTGGTTCAGTCGACTAAGGGACATTCCCCATGACTCTTGTCGAGTCAAGTGGAACTCCTAAACCTACATTCGGTTCAGTTGACCAGAGAATGTTCCTCATTACTTATGTCGAGTCAATTGTATCCATGTATCTTCAAAATGATCAGACGACCAGGAACCGATTCCCATAAGTCAAGTCAAATCAGAAGGACTAAGACTTCATCTGCCCAGATGATACACGCGATATATTCCAAAAACCCACATTTTGCACATATTCTTATAAACCATTCGACAGATGGTGATACATTCTTATCACATGCTTTTTGTGATTAGTATCATACGACACAAATGTATATACTCTCTAAGACAAAACTTTTTGACTTAGAGAGTAAGGGACAAACTGTACGAACCAAAAATGGGTCAAGGATAAAACCGTCTTTTACCTTAAAAACCCAAAATAGTATGCAAAGCCCAAAATGGTATGCAAAGCCCGAAAGTAAAGGCCAGGCCCAAAAGATTTATGTATTATTGTATTACAATTAAGTCATAAGCTTAAATACAAAAACCATAATTATATCAACTACTCTTCTTCTACTTTGCCCGACACAAAACTTATTTCCACCTGCCCAGACTTTTTATCAAATACACAAAGCACATGGTGGGACTTACGCCAGCTGCCGATGATGATAATCTTCATCTATAAATTGGAACGAAATTCGAGAGACAGGGCATAGCTTAACTTCTTTCTTACAAGTCTCTGCTCTCTGACACTAGCTCTCTCAGAGTACTTCATCCCCTTATACACTTATCACCGCCCTCACGGCTATCAAAAGAGTTTAAGGTAACATCAAACCTTGCTTTCACATTTTACATATTTACTGATCATTTCATACTACTGACTTGGGCGTCGGAGTGTCCCCGGTACCTACCACACCGGTAGGCAGTCTACTCTCATTCATTCTTCTTTGTTTTGCAGGATTGTTAGTGCCCCTATTTCCAAATTCTGATTGTGGACCTCGGCCGAAATCCAGCATCCACATAGTTCCTGTTAAATTTCAATTAAGATTCGAGAAATTATAGCTAATTATCATAGAAAGTAATATTTTTGATATTGGTGAGGTATTTTTAGTAAATATATTAATTACATATTTCATATGTATTATTTATGAAGAATTAATGTAAATCAAGTGTGGTAAATTATTTTATTAAATAATATCATTGACTAAACGAATAAACGAATATTCGTATTCGATTCGTTTAATAAACGAATCGAATACGAATCCTGATATTAGGATTTGTTTAATAAACGAATCGAATACGAATCTATCACATTTTGATTCGATTCGTTTAGGATTCGATACAAATTCGATTCGTTGATTCGTTTTGCCACCCCTACTTATATTTTTTTCATCGAAATGAACTCTTGGGGAAAATCAAGTTTTTATATTCATAGTAACTTTTATCCGTTGAGCGATGATCCTTCTATTCAGCATCATCGGATCACTAAGGTCAACTTCCATCCTTACTTGATGGGTAGGTCTTAACGTCAAACTTCATTTTGCCTTTACACTCAAAGACCAGGGCCGGTCTTGAATTTTTGGGTGTCCGGTGCTAAAGCTTAAAATGTGTCATTTTTCATTACGAAAACATATGTTTTTTAATAAAAAAAAATTAAAGAGGGCTGGAACCCAGGCGAAGCTGGGGGCTAGGCCCTCACGCCCAAATTATATTACTGAGAAAAAATATATAAGGGGGGGATATAGTACCTAAACTCCGACAATAAAAAATATAATCATATACAACTATTCATAGCAAAGCTTCTTAAAATTTCAATTGTTAAGAAATTGTCTTCTAGCATTTTTTGAAGCAAAATCATCAATTATATCATCATATTCCAAGTCTTCAATCTCATCATTTTCAATGCATAAGATTGCTAATCCATTTAGTCTATCTTGAGTCATAGTGGTCCATAAGTAAGATTTTATAATTTCAATTTATAAATTGTAAAAACAAATTTCAATTTAGTCTATTTAGTGGCCCTTAATTTTTGAGCCCTGGACAATCGCCCTTGTGGCTCCTGCCCAGGGCCGGCCCTGTCAAACGCGAATCTCCATCCTATCCGAGGAAACCTCTACATGTCTCCATTATTTTTTGAGAGGCCTATGTCCCATAGAAATTGTCTACAAGAGTAAAGGTAATTCCTTAATTAAAAACCCTACTCTAATTACAAATTATTTTTAGAAAATGTAATTAAAAGAGCTTCTATTATTATTAGTATCAAATGCGGACATGGGAATCTTAGTAGATTAAGAGTGGTTTTGTTATAAATCTAGAGATATATGAAAATGATACTTAAAAGACATTGTTAGATGCAAGTAAATTCTATATATCAATTAAATCATGTCCAAAAACCCCAATTTTCAACTTTACTATTATTAATTTTGGAGTCTCATGTGAATGATTGAATGAGTTTGATAGTTTTAACATCCAAAAAATAATAGTAGTTAGATACATGAACACATTACCATTTTCGTATAGTCATTGTAAGTGAACTATAAACCAATAACTCCCTCATTTAATTCTGTGTTAGAATCAAAAGAATTATAAAAAAAAAATGTAGTTTCTTTTATTAAAAGAAAAAGATCAGAAGAATTATATGGCAGAGGAGGCTAAACGAAGAATCAGAAGAGAAGGGCCTCAAAGGAAACAAATAATAATTAAGAAGAGAGTTGGGTTTTGGTAGGACCAAATGACGGCTTGTGATTAGCTGGATGGAAAGCTAGGCTGTGACTGTTAATGGAGCTTTCTATTTGATTGCAGCAGTCCACGTCAAATTGTTTCTCCTAATTAATCTCTATCTTCTACCGCCTATATAAATACGCATCCCCTATAACTCTTCTAAATCATACTCATAAACAACTTTACAGCTACTAGCAGCTATCAGCTATGGCTATGATCTTAAGAAATGCAATTGTATTTCTTTGCTTTTACAGTCTTGCATTTGCTTATTGTGTTTTAGGGCGACCGGCTACTTTTGTTGAAGATTTTAGCATCACATGGTCTGATACTCATATCAGGCAAATCGATGGAGGGAGGGCCATCCAGCTAGTTCTAGACCAAAATTCAGGTGGGGTTCCACTTTATGGTTTATATATTTTATGTAAATTTATTTGGTTCATCATGATTGAATGAATTAGTATGTTTTTTTATTTTTCTATACTAAAAACAAAAACAAAAATATATATTTTTTAGGATGTGGGTTTGCTTCCAAAAGGAAGTACCTGTTCGGGCGTGTAAGCATGAAGATCAAGCTCATTCCTGGAGACTCTGCTGGAACTGTCACTGCATTTTATGTATGTTGTGAAATTTTCTGTTTCAAAAGTTGAAATTTTGTGACTCTAGAAAATGAATTTAACTTTTGATTAATTTGCTTCAAAGATGAATTCCAACACCGACGCTGTAAGAGATGAGCTTGACTTTGAGTTCTTGGGGAACCGAACTGGTCAGCCTTACACAGTGCAAACCAATATATATGCTCATGGTAAAGGAGATAGGGAACAGAGAGTGAACCTCTGGTTTGACCCTGCTGCAGATTTTCACACTTACACTTTGCTCTGGAACCATCGCCATATTGTGTAAGTGAACTAATCGATCTTGATCAAACAAAACCTGAAAACATTCTAAACCTAATTAACAAAACCAATGGAAAGTGGAAACAGAAGTACTTTTAATTTGTGGCATGTGCTATAATTGTTAATGTTTTATTTTTGCAGCTTCTATGTGGATGATGTACCAATAAGGGTTTACAAAAACAGTGGAAGGGTCCCATTTCCTATGAACCAACCCATGGGGGTCTATTCGACATTATGGGAAGCAGATGACTGGGCAACAAGAGGTGGTCTAGAGAAAATAGATTGGAGCAAAGCTCCTTTTTATGCCTATTACAAAGACTTTGATATTGAGGGCTGCCCAATTCCAGGACCTGTTAATTGTGCCTCAAACTCTGGGAATTGGTGGGAAGCAAATAATTATCAAGCCCTCAGTGCCATTGAAGCAAGAAAATACAGATGGGTTCGTCTCAACCACATGATCTATGACTATTGCACTGATAAATCAAGATTCCCAGTTACCCCACCGGAATGCCTCGCCGGAATCTAAATTCAGTCCGATTAAGCATGCATCATGCTTGATATTATTACCAATCGGACCATATACATAACCGTTATATTCTTTACGTACATGTCCTTTGTATACTATTTCGTTTTGGTGTGATGTGAGCCATGCAAATCAAGGGGTATAATGGGAAATAAACATTGTGTGCATTTAAATGTAATTATGGGAGGTGGAAAATCGATATCTAGCTACTTGTACCATATGTATGTCTCTATTTGATGCAAAGTATTCTTTGCCAATAAAAGCTTCTGCATAATTGTGAAAATTATGACTCGTATTCACACTCAATTTTCCAATATTTATGTTAAAATCTTGTTTTTGTTTTTGCTTTTTTTTTTTTAGCTGGGTGTTGAAACTCGAAACAAAGGAAACAAAAATTGAGTATCATTATTTTAAAATCCGGATCGGTGATTGAATCGATAATCTAAAAGGTTCAATTGATCACTATTTCAATCGATTGAACCGACAAAATCAACTAATATTATAAATAGTTTTATTTGATTACATATAAAACTAACACAATACATGAAAAACAAATATAATTATTAATTGTAACAATTTCCAACATTAAAAAAAAAACAAAGTGATTTGGATTAAAAGAATGATTTGAAACCCTTTTATTAAAAAAAAGAGAAAGCGAGAGTACAAAACCGAACCGGTTCAACGATTTTAGCCGGTTTTAACTAATTTTTTACATGCCGATTTTTAAGTATTTTCTGAACCGGACTTAATATTAGTTTTCGGTTCGATCAACTATCCGAATGAAAACACTGATTTTGATTTGATACAAGAAAACAAAAGAACATATGGAGGGAACCAGCAAAGTTTCAATTTTATACTGTTATTTGAATTGTTACCATTTGCGGCCAAAAAGGTGTTAAAAGAAAATGCAATAAATAAAAGAATGAGGAGACTTGTTACCGCTAAATGTTATGTGAATGGTCCCCTTCATGTTTAAGCTGTATTCGTCGTCTGAAGCAATTATATTTGTGCGTATGTGGTCTTCCTAAACGCACGAAGTTAGCCATGAGCTGGCATTTAGCTTGCTTTGCGTAAGAGTGAGGCCAAGAATGTGTTGCAACTTGCAAGAAGAGTTATTTGTGATGGGGTCAAAACAATTTATGGCTATAAATTTTGTGCATTCCGTACGGGTCCCAATTGAGAAGAGCAGCCTAATGACATTTCTCTTGTGGTTAATTTTCATTCTTTCTAAATAATTAACCCAATCCAGGCCAATTGACAAATTTTCGATCCGTCCCTCCCCTTTCCAAATTATTTTGCCTTCCTAATTGTTTTTTTTAGTAGATGGTATTGTATGTTGGGTAGATCCGGCAACCGATTTGGTTCCAAATTAATATAAAAATAAAATAAAGAGTTTGAACTTAAATTTATAAAAAACTTAAGTTGTCTGTATATTTTCTTAGGGTGAGATGAATTAAAAAGCATGTAGTTCCATTATATTTTTTTAGATAATTAACCACATTACAATTATTTACTCATCATCATTATTTATTCATGTTGTTGATCCTTCAGCCCTCGTTCCGCTTGCAGATTTATTATCGAACAAGTCTTCAAAATCATCGGGGGCATCTTCTTGTTGCCTTAGATCAGCTCGGGTCCAATTATGGACACATGTTATTGTTTCTAAGGTGCTTGGATGTAATGAAGACTGTATCGCTTTCGAAATATTGTCTCCTAAGCTGAAAGCTTGTTCAATCGCAACGGTGAAAATAGGTATCGTTAGCACCTCTTTGACAATAATCGATAAAACATCATAAATATTTTGATGTCGGTTCCACCAGTCAAGTACTTGAAAATTTTTGCCTACAAAACTTTATGCAGAAAACTCAAAATTTATTGATAAATAATTATTTAATTTCGGATTGTCAGTCGTGATTTCCTTCTATTTTCTATTTCGTTGTAATAACCAATGATCACCTATGTTAAGTCTTGAATGTGGTACGGGTTCGCTACTAGATTGTCCTATTGATTGCAAGTTGTATATACTGACATAATCAATAAATAAATCTATTAAATTATTTTTTACTCCATCTATTATTTTTCTAACATTAATTACATTTTCTATTCCTAAAAAATCATAGTAAGTTTGCAAGCAACTATTCAATCTTTCTAATTTAAATATATGATAAAAAATTATAGCAATAAGATAAAATAATTGAATGTCTATAGTTTCAAATAAAATAATATCATTCACATTTTCACTAATAGCATGCTTATGTAGAGTATCAACAATATTCAAACATTCAACAAGAAATAAATTTGATGTTGGATAATAAACATCACTAAAAATATTTGTTACATCACTAAAAAAATTTAAAATTTTTAAAATTCTTTCACAACATCCTATTGACGAGGAAGGAAATATTATATATTGATCATGTTGAGAAAAAAAACTACATAATACATCTTTGTAAGTAAAAGATTAAGTTAAAAGAAAATAAATTAAATTCCAACGAGTTGGAACATCTCATGAAAATTTTATTGGTTTAACATCATTTAATTTACAAAACTTGGCTTATTCTCTCATAACATGAGAATATGACAAAATACATTTAAGTGCATTCTTAATAGGATTAATGTGACATTATAAATAAGTCAAATCCTCTTGAACACATAAATTAAGGACATATCATGTGCAATGAACATGAAAAATCGGCCCCCAAATTTGGTTAGCATATTTTTTTAATTCTCTTATTGATGCAATATTTGTAGGTACATTGTTAAAACTAATTGTTCAATTTTTTTTTCTAATAAACTATTTTCATCAAAAATTACTTTAATCATTCTATAAATATTATGAGCAGTATGTTGCTCATCAAAAACTCTAAATACAATAAGTCATTTTTGCATGTTCCATGATGCATCAATCCAATGACATGTCACACCCATGTATAAGTGTGTATGTCAAATTGTCACTTCAAGTATCAGAACAAATAGAAAGACGATATTTAATATCTTTAAATAATTCATTTAAAATAATTTTACCATCTTTATATAATTTAAAATTTTATTGTTTTATAGTATTTCTAATCATTTTACAGACAACATGATTTAAAACATTTCGACAATAATTAGTAAAAGTAATTTTTCACCAGAACTTAAAGAAAAATATGTCATGCAAGTAAATTAGCAAATTCTTCTCTATTTTTAGCAACAAAATATTTAATTAAATATAAAGAACTTGTACTTTTATTAGATAAAGCGAACCTGGACATTTGACTATTTGAGTTTGTGATATATCAACTCCGATTTTAGCGACATAGTGTTTACCAATTGTTTGTTCATATTTTCATAGTCACCAGTAAATTTATAAGATACACCACAGTACTTGCATATTGCTCTTGGACCTTCATTTTCGATTTCGACTAAATGAAAATGAATTTTGAAATCATCAGAAGATCGAGACTTAACTTATCTTCTTCGTGTATTGACACTTTGGTCACTCTATTGGGTCGAGACATTGGACATGGTGTTCTTAGATGAGCTTGTCATTTTTTTTTCCTAAATATTGGAGAATTGTAAAATTAAGAAAATTACAAATATTAGAATAATTGAGAGAATAGAGAAACAAAGAATTATTGGTGTGTTGAAAAAATAAAATATGACCAATACTTATAGATTTTTTGGTAAATTTTGTGATGGCTAAATTGTCCCTAAAACTAGCTATTTTATTAATGTTATTGAGATTAATTTAGAGATTTAACATAAAAATTAAAAATTAAAAATTAAAAACAAATAAAAAAAATTATTTTTGTTGCAGGAGTTGTTCTAGCGGCTCCCTACAACAAATGAGATCCCAATGACTACTAGCTATTGGGCCTCAAATGTTGCCTAACAACTAGTAGCCGTTGGGCAATAAACGATTCCAACCGGATCTGTAATCTTACAGTTCGTTTGAACCACAAGGTTTCGGTTCTTAGTTAAGAACTGTCTGATTCTTCGATTCGGCTGGGGTTGAACCGAAAGGAATCAATTTCGATTTCGATTTTCCTACCGGTTCAGTTTCAGTTATGTATGTATCATAACCTTGGCTGGGCGTAATGTTGGGTATATATTGGGATTAATTCACTTAAGAATATATATATATATATATATATATATATATATATATATATATATAATATATATATATATATTATATATATATATATATATATATATATTAGAAGGAAACAATGACTTCAGTTGGACCTTTTTTTTTTTTTTGACTGCTATTCACATCCGAACAAATAGTTTACCAAAAAAAAAAACTTTCTTAGAACAAAAATGATACACTCATACACATTTTTACTTAAAATTTTACAAACTCTCTCATTGTAGCTACATTGATCTACAGTAAATCACTGTAACTACAGTGAGAGAATTTATAAAATTTTAAGTAAAAATGTGAGTTTATCATTACTCTTCTTAGAAATAAGAGACAGAGAGATAAAAGATAAAGCCAAAAAATAATCTTTCGTGTATAATCCCGAATGTTATTAAATCCATACGTAGGACTAAATACAAAAAAATCAAACCGGGGTAAAAGCTTCTTCTAAACAAAAAGAAAACGATGCATTTAAACCAAGCCACCATATGTTTTCTCTTGGCCAAAAAAAAATTAAAATTGTAAACCGACTTGCTTCTTTGGCTATCTTAGAATCTTAGAGTTAATAATTACGTAGGCATCGTGGCCTGGAGCAGGAGCTTGATGTAACAAGCAATTAGAAATTTAAAACTTAGCCAGCCAATACCTCTTTCTTCCACTCACCAAATTGTTGACTTGCGATATTTAAAATTAAGGGACCATCCTCTGAAGCCACTGTCTAATACAGGACAATTGATGCCACATCACTTGTGTTACAATTGTAAGCAATACTTTATCTTGTTTATTTAATATCTAGCTTAAGCATTTCATCCCAAGCATCAAGAGCAGACTAATGTTTAATCGGTTAATTATGAAATAGAGAAAGAAAAAACTATGAAATAAAGGAAAAAGTGACTTTCTGAGAAAAAAAATTGAAGTGTCGGTTCAACGGCCATGATGGCTCAACCAAAACAGCCACATAGCATTGAAAGCTTCTACTAGTGTATGAATGGCCTAGGATAGAGATGCATCGGCCAGAAAAATTACTACAAATCATAGAACCTCTTTATCTCTTTGGCAGGTCCCTATCAGATGTGAAAACTGTAATCAAAGCATGGGGCAATGGATAAGGTTACAATGAAAGCACAATAGGAAACCACTTGATGGTGTTGAATCACAGGTCATATTATTGAAACAAGTAATATAAGTAAGGAGTTTATGTGAGTACATCAGTTGCTGTTTCATTTGGCTGCATTGGCAAAAGATGCAACAATCATTGTCTACTCACAATCCAAGATATTGAATACTTACTCATGCTTTAGAGTTTAAGAACTCGGTAAGAACGTAACGAAAATTAGAATTTACTTCTTTGGGTTGTTGCTGATTTTGACTGCAACTGGCTCTGAACTGTATGGACAATTCCCAAATAGAATCATATGACCTGCAACACAAGCATACCCAGAAACCATTAAAAAAAGTAGCTTAGATGAAAATGAACATATCCATGGCCATTAGATGGAAAACATCTGACTTCATTAGTTGGACCTCTTAATTCATAGTGCACAGATTTTTGCACTAAATTTTGAAATTCTCACTGTGGGACAAAACAACCTTGGCGCAGCGATTTGTTCTAGTGACATGATTTGATGAAACACAATCCATTCATTTACTATGAGCTTACAAAATTAAAAAAACCACGTGAAAAGCACCCACATAATATGTTGTATTGAAAGGAAATATACATATATGACCTATCTATAACTTCAAAAAACCTCCAAATAGTTATAATTTAACTCCTCCCTTAATTGAATGAGGTCAGTCAACTTGAATGCTGGGTTCTGTTTGATTGCATAAAGAAGTGCTGTACACACAAGACACAATCAAGAACTAGGAAATACCAGTATAGGACTATGGGAGATAACATACGAATGGCACAAACAATCTTAACTTACAACTCGTTACTCTTGTCACAATCTAGCAAATGGCAACTAAATCTGTATTCCTTCGTGATCCATATGAACAGCCCAAATCCTAACTCCTAAGGATCCCCACACCCCAAATCCAAAAAATAAAAATGAAAGAAGAAAGCGGAGAGAGAGAACATATTGTCTTGTTGTTGTGATGGAACGCAACCAGTCCCTAAGACAAACACTATGAAAAGCCTTGCTGCAACTGGAATTATCACAAGTATAATCAGTTCCACCTCCACTCTTAGCTCCAAGCTCTTCATCTACATCGACATTACAAAGTCAAAGACAGATCAACATAGTGAAAGTCCATAAGCATTTAATCACATGAACAAAGCATTCCCAATAGGAATAAATTAAGCATAACAAATCCCACATTCAACTTGCTGATAATTATTCTCGGACCTTGGTAGTTGGGTCTCCATAACATTTACAACATTTTCCACAAAAGGTTTGTCCTTGTTCCTATGTTAAAATAGATCACCTAATTATGAATATCTGTGATCAAACAAAGTCTGCATTTCATAAAATAAAGGGAAACAGGTCCACAGAACAAAAATTATTGCAATGAAATGATTGCACATTCAGGCTTAGGCATCAGGATCAGTAATAATATAACACACATCTCATATTTGAGATTGGGAAGCGTGGAGGCCTTTTTCTTCTTTCATTCTCAACTTCAAAAACCTCAGAAGACGACAAATTGAAACAGTGGTACCCACATTCTACCTCAATTACTGAAACTCTAACCTCCTAATTTGAGGCCGCATTGGAAAATCCTCAAACAGTATATATACTAAATGGCTTAAGCTTGCTCTAGAAACAAATATTTAACTATTTCTATGTGAAGCAAAAATGAGTATGAAAATTTTTTTGCCTCTAGAAATTAAATCAACAAACTTTACATGATAAGTTTCACATAAAGAGATTGCCGGACTTACCATATCTTGCCAGTTCTTTGCCACATCATTCTCAAGGAATTAAACATGGGACCAGAACCCATAAAACGCCATATAGCAAAAATTTAAATACTCATTGCTGAATGAAAAAGAGCTAGCGATAGCAGAGTATCTGAGTAAATATCAAATGGAGAAAAAATCTTACTCGGGTAAAGACCTGGGATCATCAATGTGAATAGACAACATGATGAAACAATTATTTCTTGAAGGGGATAAAAAAGGATTTATAAATCAGAAAGACTAAAGAATGATGACAGACCAACTTAAATAAACTATCAGTATTCAGTACATTTCTGATCGACAATTTGCTCACCCAAATTAATTTGGTGGCAAACATTAGCACGAGATGGCTGTTTAAGGTTAACAACCCAAAGAGATTCATCAATCACATTCAAAAAAGTCCAAATTTCCTAAAGCTTCTCCAGATGCTGGGTAAGAGAGTAAGTGGTTGACACACCTTATTAAACGTAATGACTCACAAAGATAATCAGTTGATAACGTAAACCATGTCCTCGAGCAGTAACTGGAAGCACAGAAAGGGAAAAGTGGTTGAATTGATAAATACCTCCCGGAACTGTTGCAGCAAGTCTTTCGATCTTGATTTTCTTAACCATTTTAAAGTAAACATATATGGCACATCCTGAGGAAGAAGTCAAAAAGGCATTAGAGCTGAAATGGTGAGTTGAACGATCAAAGAGACTACTAATCTACCATACCAACCACTGAAATTGAAGGTGGGCTTTTTTGATAGTTCTTATCCAATTGAATTCCCATACAATACACTCTCCCCTTCAAATCTCTGGCACTCAAATATACAAATGGTTAAGTCCACTACAAAGATAATATCATGACATGTGACAATGAAGAAACAATTCACAATTGATAGGCAAAAAAAGCCACCACAAAGGTATCATCAAAGAACAAGTTATCGTAGCAATGCTAGAAAGTTGCAGCATTATCAATAATCTATTGCGACCTCAAAAATTCATATCATTTCTCAGCACTAGAAATTTCCGCCATTAAATTCCAGAGGACACTTTGTCTCTCAGAGCAGTAGCCAAAAATCCAAAAAATAAAGGAAGAAATATAAAATAGAATTTTAAAAAATTAATATATTCTTCCTAAAGGAACTGAAATATATTGATAAATAAGAGAACCTTACATAACACGAAAACTAAGAAACTTTAAATCTTCACTCAGTCTCACCAGATGTTCCCATCCAACCTCTTCTATCTGGAAAAATAAAGAAACAATTGAAAATTAAAAACATCAGGACAATCATCATTAAAAGCTTAACGTTGCTTGCCCTGACAGATCAACAGGCATCATGAATTTCCATCACCACTATCCATTATACACGATAATATAAACAACTAAACAAAAATGGCAATCAACTGTACTGGTGCGATGCATCAACAAAGTCACGTTACATATATTAGTAAGAACATTTTAATTAAATAATAATAATAATAACCAAAATCAGCGAAACTAACCAATGTGAAGTAAAGTAACCACCGATTATTGGAAACTGTACCATTTGATTTGCGCTAGAAACTCAGAGTAATGAGAATCGGCTGACGACGATATCCTGTCGTCGTTAATCGCCGTCAAACTCGCTCCCTCTCTGTGGAAAATGGATCCGGTCGGGCGTCCATTGGATTCGGTTTTTCAATGGTTTAGTTTTATTCCGGGCTCCGGCCCGTAAATTGGATTTTACTCTTGATTCTTTGGCAATGAGTTATGTGATCCCGCCGATTAATAATTATATAATACACGCGGGTTGTGTTAAATAAAATTATCTTTTATTTTTTATTTTTTTATTATTAAATATATGATAATATATTATTGAATTATTAATGTAATATCCGCGTTATATGATAGAATTTTTATTTTTTTATGAAAATAATATTTGCTTTTAGAGTAATTTGTAGATCAGCATATGCAAGCATTTACCTATATTATCAATGGCTTTCCTCTTTTTGCGTTTAAGTTTTTTTAATTAAAACAGTAAACTACCAAGTTATTATTTTCTCTTTAGCTTAAAGATAATTAAAAATATCAATTAAACAAGATTAATATGGTTACTACTAATTTTTCAATCA
Organism: Zanthoxylum bungeanum; assembly: GCA_019454045.1. Classification (NCBI taxonomy): domain Eukaryota; kingdom Viridiplantae; phylum Streptophyta; class Magnoliopsida; order Sapindales; family Rutaceae; genus Zanthoxylum; species Zanthoxylum bungeanum. Next base: position 162,992 of record SKCR01023424.1, on the reverse strand, counting down.
TTTAAAATTTTAATGTTTTTTATTACATTATTAATAGGTTTATAAAATTCGGATATAAAATTTGTAATTCAATTGATGTCACATTATCTCCTAAGATGATTTGATAATTAATTATTAATTCATATTATCATATGTCATGATTTTTTTTTGGAAAAGTTTGAAATTTTTCCCGCCAAATCAATGCACCCATTAACTCGAATTCATGATCCGACGAATAAATTTTTTTAAGTTTTTTTGTCACCAAACCATACCATTTGGAGACATCAAATGTCATGATATTAATTGGAATACAAACTTTATAAGTATATGATATGTACTCTTTTTACTATTAGCTTATTACTTCCATCCAGACTCATGCTCAATTTATCTCAATCAATGTAAGCATAATCTTAATCACTAATGAACTTTATTTATGTATAGCTTTGTTATCATAATATAAATACTAGTTAATTGGGTACTTAATTTTCGATTGTAATTATAATTAGATAGTTCTCACCTTCTTTTCTCAGACATGTGGAAGAGGTTTTAAATTCTTTATTTACCATAATTGTGAGGGTTAATTTCTATCAACTTCAAATTAGATTTAAGGTTTTCAAATCTATATTCAAAACGTTGGAAAACCGCCGTAAATTACCCAACTCGAACTGAGAAACAGGTAAACCATTTACCATCAAGTCACATCTCTTCTACTTTTTTTCTAGAATTATATATGCCTATTGTTTGATTATTATATTAATATTAGCTAGTAAACAAGAAACTATATCCTCTGTATCTGTAATGGTGAATAAGTAGGTTTAAATAGGATAAGATTCCTGCGACTAACCAGTTGTTAGCTTTGGTCGAAAAGATAATGGAGCTAGCTAGTGGAATTGAAAATTGAAAAACGTGACAAGCGAATGAGACATTGAAAGACAACATCTGAACAACTCCAATACTGAAGTGGACAAGCATAGAAGCATCCATAGCAACATAACAACAACTATCTCTCTTGTTCTCTGGCAACAACACCATTACAAAAGCTTATAACACCAATGGCATCTTTTATAACAAATATATTACCACGCGTATTATCCGAATCTGATAAAAATAATAGTAAAAGTTTAAAATATTATACTTATTCCTCTGCGTTGAGTAATTCTTTGATGTAACGGAAGAATGGATAACGTGATATCATCAACAAATTAGTAAATAACATGTATGATTTAATATATATATTTTTAGTTATTATTTAATAATTTAACATGTTTGGCAATTAATTATTGGATTATTGCACGGATAATGTGATACTTCTGTTGTATTATAGATTTTCTCCTCTGCGTGGGGGCAAATCAACCGATGCATGCTATGCTGGCACATGATTATGATTAATTTTATAATTGAAAACTTTATTATATAATTATTTAATAACCATAAAACAAAAAACTAGGGCATATGCATGGATGCTTATCATATAATTGGATAGGCATGCAAGAAGTTCGTTAGATGAGGAGACAACTCATGCAGTAACATGTCAGAGAAACTTTTAATAATTAATAAATTACAGAAATGATCATCTTTAATCTCTGTATAATGAATACAATTTGACCATATTCCAATGAACAACAAAATTCCAAAAAACTGAAAGAAATTAAAAACTGAATATTAATTGTCTGACTACTGTTAATTTCTCTACGATCAATCTAAAACTCTACCGATTATGCAGAGGATTGGCTCCTGAGGGAATACCTCTCTTGTCTTCCAAAGTGACATTACAAGAAGAATCAAACTGAGTGAAATTAAAAATCCTTGTAGCAGCAACAAGAACTCCAAAGTTTGCAAAAATAAGTAGAATCACTAGAATAGCTATAACTACTCCGCCCATATTTAGCACTTACTTGAATCACTTGTTAAATCTCGAAACCCTTGAAAAATGCATCGACATTAATTCCTCATAATAAGACGAGTTGCAAAAATTAACGACCCAGATCAGCAGACAAAACACAGGCTTGAAATTCTTACGTTAATTTTGATCTACCAGCTGCATGCAACACAAAGAGAGAGCTTAATTACTGTTGTGATTAAAACACACACAATAGAGGAGATGTGAGAGGAAAACTCTTCTTTTATTACTACCAACAAAAGAATTACAAAGTTTATTATACAAACTTTACAAAAAACCTCTCAACCCTCTTTACTCTCTATTCTCTCAATTTCGGATTTATGGGATGATGAATAATGGACTCAAGGCTCCATTTTATAGTGCTAGAAAACGTGTGCACTGTTCACACGTTTTCACAGCTGTCTCACAAGCTTGTCTTGCAAGCTGTGAGCTGTATCACAAGCTTGTCTTACAAGCTGTCTCACAAGCTTGTCTTGCAAGCTGTCTCATAAGCTTGTCTTGCAAGCTGTCTTCAACAAATCTCCCCCTCGGTGAAGATTTCCCCAAAATCTGAGCCGACCATCAATCATCCAAATCGGATCCTCAAAAGGATCCTCCCTGGCTGCATCTGTATGACTGCCTACGTACCCTGAGTTGGGATCAAGCCAATCGTAGTTCTCTGAATCTCCCCACTCTGACTATGTGGAGAGTTTTGTCATCCGGCTATGGCACGACAGATTTCAAGCTTCTCCTTCGATAAAACCTTCGTGAACATATCGGCACCGTTGTCGTCGGTGTGAATTTTCCTGAGTTCTAACAGCCTTGAGCTCATGACGTCCCGTATCCAGTGATACCTCACATCGATATGTTTTGATCTCGAATGAAAGGTAGAATTTTTACCGAGATAGATAGCACTCTGGCTATCGCAGTACAAAATGTACTTCTCCTGCTTGAAACTCAATTCCTGGACGAATGTCTTCATCCACAGCAATTCCTTGCAAGCTTCTGTAACTGCAATGAATTCTGCCTCTGTTGTAGAAAGTGCAACACACCTCTGCAACCTCGACTGCCATGCCACAGCTCCCCCTGAGAGAGTAATCAGATACCCCGAAGTAGACTTTCGGGTATCCACATCTCCTGCCATATCCGAATCGGTGTAGCCTATCAACACTGGTGTCGCTGCTTCCAAAACATAACCTCATCTTGGTTTGCCTCGTAGATAACGCATAATCCATTTGATAGCATTCCAGTGTTCCCGTCCTGGGTTTGACATAAACCGGCTGACCAATCCAACTGCGTGTGCTAAGTCTGGCCTCGTGCACACCATGGCATACATAAGACTTCCCACTGCTGAGGTGTATGGAACCTGTTTCATTTCCTCCTTCTCTGTCTCAGTAGAGGGACTCTGTCTCGAACTCAATCTAAAGTGGGTAGCAAGAGGAGTGTTAACCGCTTTAGCCTTGTCCATCTGGAATCTCTGAAGTACCTTCTCGATGTACTCCTCATGTGACAAGTATAACTTCTTGGCTTTCCGATCACGACCGATCCTGATGCCAAGAATCTGTTTAGCTGGCCCCAAGTCTTCATCTCAAAAGACTTACTCAATTGCTGCTTCAAATTATCAATCCTCGATTGATTCCTGCCAACTATCAACATATCATCTACATATAACAGTAAGATGATAAAGTCATCGTCAGAAAACTTCTGAACGAATACACAATGGTCTGAAGTGGTCTTCTTGTATCCCTGCCCCCATAACTGACTCAAACTTCACGTACCACTGTCTCGGTGCCTGTTTCAAACCGTATAGGCTTTTCCTGAGTCTGCACACAAAGTCCTCTTTCCCGCTGACTCTGAAGCCTTCTGGTTGCTCCATATAATTTCTTCTTCCAGATCCCCGTGAAGAAATGCGGTCTTGACATCCATCTGCTCAACTTCTAGGTCGAGGCTTGCTGCTAAGCTGAGTACTACCCTGATGGATGACATCTTCACAACTGGAGAGAAGATTTCATCGAAGTCAATGCATTTCCTCTGATTGAATCCCTTGACAACTAGTCTGGCTTTGTACCGGGGTTGTGAAGTATGCTCCTGTTGCTTCACTCTGTACACCCATTTGTTCCTCAAAGCCCTTTTGCCTCTTGGCAATTCCACCAACTCAAAAGTGTGATTGTCATGCAAAGATTTCATCTCATCTTGCATGGCTTCCTCCCACTTTTCTCTGTCCTCTGTTTCCACAACCTTCTGGTAGCTCTCGGGTTCTCCCCCGTCAGTAAGCAGCAATACTCATATACAGAGTATTTGGTTGAAGGTCGCCTCTCTCTGTCAGACCTTCTCTGTGGAACTGTTGGTGGAACTTCTGGTACTGGTGGTTGATCATGATCATCATCTCTGGGAGCTTCATCACCTGTACCCTCATGTCTGGGAACCTCATTTTCAACTCGTACTGGCACCGGTGTATGAGGTTCTGGATTCACATACCTGTATGTTGGGGCATTGTCTTCATCTCCTTTCTGATATCTTCTATGGTCTGGTCTTCAACAAAGACAACATCTCGGCTTCTGACAATCTTCTTCTCCACAGGATCATAGAGTTTGTAGCCGAAATCATCCTGACCATAGCCAATAAAGACACACTGTCGCGTCTTTGCATCAAGCTTGGATCTCTCGTCCTTTGGGATGTGTACAAAAGCTTTGCACCCAAAGACATGCAAGTGTTGGTATGACACTTCTTTACCTGTCCAAGCTTGGTTAGGAACATTACCTTTCAGTGCGACCGCTGGGGACATGTTCAAAACATGTACTGCTGTGATGAGTGCCTCCCCCCAAAATGTCTTCGGCAGCTTGGCTTGTGACAGCAAGCTTCTGATCCTCTCGCACAAGGTTCTGTTCATCCTCTCAGCTAGGCCATTCAGCTGAGGTGTCTTCGGAGGTGTCGTTTGATGTCTGATTCCTTGCATCTTGCAGTACTGATCAAACGGACCTCTGTATTCTCCACCGTTGTCTGTTCTGATGCATTTGAGTTTCTTACCGGTTTCTCTCTCCACCAAAGCATGAAACTCCTTGAACACTCCAGCACTTGATCTTTTCTCTTCAAGGTGTATGCCCAGATCCTCCTTGAATGATCATCAATAAATGTCACAAAATACAGTGACCCTCCGAGTGTTCGTATCTGCATCGGACCGCATACATATGAATGTATGAGATCTAGTACCTCCGGTTTCCGTTGAGGCGGGGAGCTCTGGAAGGATACTCTGTTCTGCTTTCCAGCCATGCAGTGTTCACACTTCCGTAAGTGTGAGTTCTTCAATTCCGGAAGAACATTCCGCATGCGTACTATCTCCATCCCTGTTTGGCTCATGTGACCGAGCTTTTTGTGCCATAGCTCGGCTGCCTCATTACTGTTGACTGTATTTATGCTACTATTTGAAAGCTTAGCATGCATCAAATACAAAGTTGAATCTTTCTTACCTCGTGCCACGACCATTGATCCTTTAGTGAGCTTCCAGCATCCGTCACTAAAGGTGCTGCAGAAACCTTCATCATCCAGCTTGCCTGTTGAGATCAGGTTCAACCGGATGTCCGGGATGTGCTTGAATCCCTTCAACACTAGCCTTGTCCCGTTGTCTGTTTCAAGGCATATGTCTCCAATACCGACGGCTTTGGACTGTCCGTCATTCCCCATCCTTACAGCACCGTAGTCTCCTGGTGTGTAAGATGAAAAAAAGTCTCTGCGAGATGTGGCGTGTATGGAGGCGCCACTATCTATCACCCAACTGGTCTCGTGGCTGGCAAGATTCACAACAGCTTCTTCATACATTATACAAAATTCTTTGGAGGTTTTCTCGGTGGTAGTAGCAACTCTTTCTGATGATTAGAGTCATCATCTCTCCTGGACTGCTCGTTCTTCAGCTTGTAGCAATCCCTCTTCATATGGCCTTTCTTTTACAGTAATAGCACTCAATATCTCTGGTTCTTGATTTCCCTCGGTTCTTGTCTGGTCTACCTGGGCCTCGGCTTTTACTCCTCCCCCATCTGGTGTTCTTCTCTGTCACTAGAGCTTCTGAGGTTGAGGCTGATGCTGACTCTTGCATTCTCGTCCTCTTTTCTTCCTCGAAGATCCTGGTCTTTGCCATCTCCATAGTGACTTTCCCATCTGCGGCTGAATTGATCACCGTAGATCTGAACGTTTCCCAAGATTCTGGTAACGTATTAAGAAGTATTAAGCCATTTACCTCATCTCCGAAGTCTATGCCCAATCCAGACAATTCCTTCATGGTTCCGAGGAAATCGTTGATGTGGTCCGCCACAGCTGTACCTTCCTGGTATTTCAAACCAATCATCTTCTTGATGTAGTACAGCTTGTTGTTGCCAGTCTTTGCTCGGAAAAGCTCCTCCAGCTTTCTCCATAAGTCACGTGCATTTGTCTCTTCACTGACATGGTTCACGATACTGTCGTCGATCCACTGACGAATAGTACTGCATGTTTTCTGGTGAAGATTAGCCCACTTTCCATCGGTCATTCCTTCTGGTTTCTTGCTCCAGAAACACCGATCCATCATAGTCCTTCACATACAGAAGGTCTTTCATCCTTCCTCTCCATGTGAAATAGTTTGTACTAGTTAACAAAATCATTTTTCCGTTGCTCCCCTCCATCATAAAAATTCTAAGCAGAATTTCAAAAAACGAACCTCACCGTTGCGTCCGGAATGGTCGAAAATGGTGGAAATGACACTTTGTTTGTCAAACTCCGACACAGGGACCAAATTGCAAATTCCAGAAATTACAGGGGTCAAAGTGCAATTTCCAAAAGTTCAGGGGCCAAAGTGCAAATACGGAAAACTTCAGGGACTAATATGAAATTTCCAAAAAGTCCAGGGACTAAATTGAAAGGTTCTGAAAGTATAGGGGCTAAATTGTAATTTCCAGAAAGTTCAGGGACCTATCTGAAATTTACCAGGCACACTGACGTGGCTGACACGTGTCGCTGACGTGGCTGCTGACTGGGCTGCTGACTGTGCAGGACCTGCTGACGTGGCGGATGACTGGACGCTGACGTGTCGCCACGTGTATCGTCTTCTTCCTTGGTCTGCGCGTGAAGCGCGTGACTGCGACTGGGGCGCGTGTCGAGCTCTCTGACCGGCGCGTGCGGCGCGTGAGGCTTCGTCCGTGCTCCGTTTGATCGCCGCGAAATACCACCGTGATCGTCTCGCCGTGAAACGTCTGATGGTATGCTCAAAATCGATTTTCGACAACTTTCGTCGGAACCGACTTTCCGAACCGAATCTCCGTTACCGAGTTTCGGGATCCCTCCGAGTAACCTTAGCTCTGATACCACTTGTTGTGATTAAAACACACACAATAGAGGAGATGTGAGAGGAAAACTCTTCTTTTATTACTACCAACAAAAGAATTACAAAGTTTATTATACAAACTTTACAAAAAACCTCTCAACCCTCTTTACTCTCTATTCTCTCAATTTCGGATTTATGGGATGATGAATAATGGACTCAAGGCTCCATTTTATAGTGCTAGAAAACGTGTGCACTGTTCACACGTTTTCACAGCTGTCTCACAAGCTTGTCTTGCAAGCTGTGAGCTGTATCACAAGCTTGTCTTACAAGCTGTCTCACAAGCTTGTCTTGCAAGCTGTCTCACAAGCTTGTCTTGCAAGCTGTCTTCAACAATTACTAAAGAAAGAAGATTAAGAGTTGAAATAGATACAGAAGAAAAATCTTTTGCTGAAGTACAGAGACAAGAATCTTCCTTCTTGGCGTCTGCTATTTTTATATGCAAGTTTATTGGACGGAGTATAATTTGGGTATTAGCAACTTAATAATCGTAAATGGCTAGAAAGTGGGCACATATTATTATATAATTATGATATATAATAATAATCAAATGATACTTTGTCATTAGCCTCCAATGGCATCACCAATCTCTAGGCCACGGGGATTACTCTGTCTTTATGGACAAGGCTGAACCACGAGCATGCATCTTGGTTTTGTTTTGTTTATAAATCAAACGAACTCATAAACTTCTGTCTCAAGACAAATTGAGTTTCAATATAATTTTTGATCGGGGTCCTTTTTGTTATCACTTGCATTACACGATTCATTAAGATATTGTTTTTTTTTTTCCTTTTTAAAGTTATGTTTGGATCGATGAAATTAATATTTTATAATAAAATATGATCCAATGAAATATAGAGTAACATATTATATTATTGTTTAGGGAAAAAATGAGAGGTTTATAATGTAATGTTTTAAAATAATGTTTGGTAAATAAATTATAATAGAATGAAATATAACTAAATAGGTTTTAAAAATAATTGTGTCATTTTAGATGCTAAAAGTAAAAAAGATAAATATTTTAATGTTATTTTTTCAACAGACAAATTTATCTTTACATATAATATTATTTTTTTAAATTACGTTCTATTATCAACCTCCCGATTTAGACGATTCATTTTCAATGGTTTAATATCTCTTTTTATTACACTTTCTTCCATCCCTTTACATCAATCCAAACAATTAATATTAAATATTTTAAATTATGTTTCACTTCATTTCATCATCTCCCATTCATCCAAACATAAATTAAAGTTTAGAGGTTGGCAGGGTAAGAAAAAACTAAGCATAATCTCACTCTTTTAAATTCCTAATCTAATATATGCATATATTTGGGCTTGTTTCAAAGGCCAATTATCGATTTTGTTTGCTTGTTTGTTTGTTTTTTTTTTATTCAAAAATAAAATACAAAATACTAATGAAACTGAATCAGGATAAAAATGGAAGACAAAATTACCATTAAAATATCATATTAGTGGTAAATAAAATGTCTGTTTAATATTATAGTTTAATCTATGATGAGACGGCAAAATTTTATCTGGGTCAAAATACAGTTTTTAAGTATTTGGTTAATTATGAGAAATTGTGATTTCTAATTGTGATATCTTTAAAAAATGAGTTTTGCAAAATTACAAATTTAACTTTTTCCCATATAAAAATATTAAAAAAGCGCACCATAATTATATTTTTAATATAAATCAAAATTTCATAACACCGTTTGTTCATCGCACTTTTCCAATTATAACACTAAACAAAGCCAAAAAAAAAGAAAAAAAAAAAGAAAAAAAAAAAGAATAATATCTGGTTTTGATGATGATTTTGTCTACATAAAAAACATCTCGCCCAATTATAATTTTACTAGGAAACCTAAATGGAACACTTTCATTAATTAAAAATCCTTGGGTAACTAAATAATCCAATAAATAATTGTAAACATAAAATTAAAGCTGAAAATACCACTTTTTAACACTGAAACAAGTCTAGCTACTGAATCTAGGAGTTGATTAAATTTCTATACATAATAACTTTGTGTTAAAATAAATTATTAACTTTAATAAAATGCAGGTTAGGTTGGGAAAAATAAACGGATTGGATTTGAATAATTTTTCCAATCCAAGCTAACCCAAATTGTGTGGGTTATGGCTTAGGGTTGGTAAATGAATCAAATTTTATAAAATTCAATCATATTTTAAGTGTTTTTATTTATATTTTGGTCTGAAAATTATATAATAAAAATATATATTCAAAATTTAAAAAAAGATATTTTTCTAACATGTTGAAAATATTACTAATAAAAATTTATGTAGAAATTTTTTAAGTTCCCCTCATTTATCTATTGGTCTGACTGTCTTGGGCTTTGAATTTTCTAGTTTTTTTTTTTAACTCGTTGGAAATTTAACTGTCAAATCACTTTTTCCGGGCTTTAGCGGAGCATGTAAAACTCTCGACTGTCACAAACTCTTACAGTAAATGTATTCCTTGGATTCGAACCCATTATCTCAAGATGAGATCCTGAATTATACACCACCAACTCACGTCCAGTGGAGTATCTGATTTTAAAATGTCTATGTTTAACCCTTCAATAATAATAATAATAATAATAAGTCACAGTCTAAGAAGGTTGACAAACATCAAGAAACTTCATCATTGTTCTTAGTTTATGGGTAATCATATCATTCAACAAGTGTGGCCATTTTTTAAGAAACTTGTTGAAGATATTATTTATTTGAGAATTGTGTCGGTTGCAGTCAAGGCAGGCATTGTAACTATTTTGCCATCCAAAATGGACCAATTTTGGTTTGGGTGGCTATTTTTCTACTTCATAATCAGCAACATATTGTCATTGCATTCAATATTTTTGAGATTTCTCCGGGCATCCATGTGATCACTAGGTGTCCGTTTATTTATTGCAAATTCACGAGGCCCACAAGTCGATTATTTGATTTTAAATGCCTATTATGGTCATGAGGTGCCTTTTTATTATTTAATTTTTTAAAAAATATATAATTTTTAAAATTTTTTTATAAAATTATAATAATGATAATTGTAAACCAAATTTCATTTCAACCTAACTTATTTAAAATTCAGCGAAACTCAACTTAACACTATATCTAAATTCAAAAATATTTCACTCAAAGTTGACACCTCAATTTATTTTTCATAAGAAAAGATTAACGTGATAAAAAATCGATATCAATTACTGAATTCTAACATAATATTTTTCATTTGTTCGGATTTGAGACCGACAATAAGAAAAAAAAAATATCGAATTTTATAGTCTAATCATATTTGCCAAATATTTTATATGTATATAAAATTTATATGATTAGACTAGGTCTATCAATAACAAATTATATGTCCCAAAGAAAGGTTACAAAATCACATGTTGTGCATATCTTTTGCTTTAATTATTCAATCCATATTGATATCAGTAGGACATTTGCGAAAATTGCCCTTGACATTTTGTGCTAAAGTATTGTACATAAATAGAAATCGACTATGCTTGCCTCAATTATTATATACTTTGTGTACTTCTTATGCTAGCTTCCCCATTAAAAATGCTCCAAGTCTAGTTTATTGACTAAATTAAATTAAATAATCGCACCTAATAAACAGTTTTTTTGTTTTTAATTATTGTAGACAACTATACGAGTTGATACCCAATCCACTAGCGTAATTAGCAATTTAATTGATTAGGTGAATCAGCATGAGTTATCTTAAATTTTATAGGACTATCAGCGGATTTTGAAAATGGAAAATGATTAAAATATATATATAAATCATATTACACACAAAAGTTGATTTTTTTTTTTTTTTTTTTTTTATTTTTATTCAGGGTTCCTATTTTTTGGTTAAAATTAATAGCCATAAGTTACCATCTATATCGACTCTCCACATTAGGGGCGGGTATTATCGGATTCAGATCGGATCGGATCGGACCGAATCTGAATCTGATCTGATCCGATTAGTATTAGTTTGTTTGATCCGATAAGGTTTGATAGCCTTATCAAACTCGATTCGATCCGATCCGATAACTATCGAATCGGATCAGATTTGTTTGATATGATTCGAATACTTAACGAATCGGATAAATCCGATTTGATAACGGAAATTCGAATCCGATAGAGAATCCGATTTGATAATGAATCCGATAGTGGATTCGATTTGATAACGAATCTGATTCGATAACGATCCGATTTGATAAAATTGATTTGAATTTTAAGTTATCCGATCCGATTCGATAAAATTGTTATGGATTTACAAATTTTCAGATAAATTTTTCGAATCGGATCCGTTATCAAATCGAATCTACTATCAGATTTATTATCAAATCGGATCCTCTATCGGATTTCGAATTCGTTATCAAATCGGATTCCTTATCGGATTCAGATTTGTTATCAAATCGGATAAAATCCGATTCGATCCGATGATTATCAAATTTATCCGATCCGATCCAAAATTCGACAAATGAACCAAACATGATTCGATTGGGTTCGATAGCCAAATCCGATCCGATCCGATGCCCACCCTACTCCACATGACTACCTATGTGAATCAATGTTTTTGTTTAATTAATCTGTATGTGTTCAACTAAATACAATTATTATTCCATTATTGAGAACATACATGGCTTCATGTAATTGGTCTAGGCTTAAGTTGCGAACAAATAATCCATAATTGGCGCCGATCAATATGTGCGATTTATAGAAGTAATTCAGTAAGAACTAATTTTGGATAAAATAAAGCGTTTTCACGCATTCTGTTTTTGCTAGCTTTTGTTTATTTTGTATTCGTTTATTTTTATAAATCACTCAAACATTTAAAGTGAGTCTATCCGTTTTTGGAGACTAGGATACCTTTTATTCATTTATATATGTCGAAAATTATATTAATATGAATATATCAAAATATATATTGAGACCGTTGTTAGAATTAATTAAGATTTTGGTTCGATTAATGTCATATCACATAATCCATGAACTTAAGTGGGTTATAAAATAAAATTAGTAAAATTGAGAGGACCAACAATGTCCATCGAGAATAATGATGGATAGATCATAAATTTTAGTAGGATATAAAAAAAACATATTAAAACAAAAATCTGTCAATAAAAGTGTCACATGACATGTAGCGATAAAATGACTTGATTTCACATTAGACCTCCGTCATTAAATCTGGTTTCCTCAATATATATTTTTTCTAATATGAGATATATCTCATTCAAAAGACTTCATGCTAATTAAGGGCGACCAACTACTTAAAAACACATCTCAATACTCAATCTAAAGCGATGTTGGATTTTACATGGGAACCCTAAATTAGTTGAAATTCCCTGTGTAAAAAATTGGAAACATCGGATTTGCAAGGACTTAACATGCAGGTACTTTAAACAAGACAATACATTTGTTGGTGTAAAAACACTTTATTCAGCTTGATATTTAGGGGTGGGCATTATCGGATTCGGATCGGACCGAATCCGAATCTGATCCGATCCGAAATGCCCACGTTGTTTGATTCGATCGGATCGAATCATGTTATCGAACTCGACCCGATCCGAATTCGAATCGGATCGAATCGGACCAATTTGATCTGAAATCATCATATTTCGGATCGGATTGGTCCGATCCGATCCGAATTCGGTGGGTTTGAGTCAAAAAAATCGATCGAATCGGATCGGATCGGATTAAAATCCGATCCGATCGATTTTTTTTTTATTTAATATGTAACGACGTCGTTTTGCATATTTAAAAAAAAAATCGATCGGATCGGATCGGATGATCCGAAATCCGTCGAACCGGACCAAAGGATTCGATCGGATTTGCTAATCGGATCGGATCCTATCCGATCCGATGCCCACCCCTAAATGATATTCCATTATACCACACAAAAAAAAAAAAATGAATCGTAGAATTTGTAAGTAATATATTTTTAAATACAAAATGTTAAAAATATTCAAAGAAAATCCTAAAAAAATCTCAACACATTCACTGGAACTATTCGAGATTTTTATAAATATGAATATCATTATTATTTTTAAACACGATGTTAATTTATGTGCTTCATTTACGCTTACAATAGTATATTTTTGGCATTAAAATTGAAGTAGGAACAAGTTTGGGTTCTTTCAAAATCATCAATACTGCAATGATGAAGACAATAATAATAAACAATTAATGCGCAATCTAATGCATAATAGCACAATCCAATCTATTTAGTATAAAACAAAACAGAACAGGCCGACAATCTAGCCAACAGAAGACACATGTCTTTGGGTATTTTTTTAAAAAACATAATTACGTGGGTTCACACGTAAACCAAATCTATAATCATCAAAAGAGCAGATTAAGATTGAAAGTCTCTCTCTTTTTTTTTTTTGTTTTTTTTTTTGTTTGTGTGTGTGGCTATTTCCATACTTCAAATTAAATTATAGATAATTTTCTATTCTAAATTCTCCCACTTTCCTTCATTCAAAAGTCGCCTCTTTGACACCCACTAAAAAAAATTCGAATAATTATAAATTTAAATTAAATGTTGAAAAAGGAAGCTGAAGATTTCATACAAGACAATAATGATGTTGATGGTGAACATGATGATGGAAGCAATGATGAAAAAATATTATTCAGGTTGAGTATTTTCCCGGAAAGTTCCCCTTTTTCCAGGAAAGTCTTTTCATCATTTATTGGTCCACACCATAATTTCGGGGCATCAAGTTATGATGCGTAGACTAACAACAGAATCACCTGCTCATATTCATCGTTCATCATGATGATATATATATATATATATTTTTTCAAAAATCCCATGCAATCTGGACCGTCCAATAGAGTTGATCAATAAGCATCCAACGTTCCATTATTTTAAAGTAGAGAGTATCTATCTACAGCTTAGCTTTCTGATATGTTTTTGGAATTTTCCAATCAGAAGGTTCATCAGTCTTCTTTTCTCTCTATGACCCTCATGGAAAAAAAATACACATGATGATGAGATTTTGATGAGAAAGTGAAAGAGAACCGAACACCATTGGGCCATCACGTGGTTATGGCCCACCACCACCAGTTCCCTTAAAAGACAGACCATGTCACGTGATCTTAACCCTTCAGGAAAACTTTTTTTTTTTTTTTTTTTTTCAAACCAAAAAAAAAAAAATTGTTTGTTTTGGATAATAAGGCATTCCATTACCATTACTACTACCATTCTTTTCTTCGACTACACGCTTCTTGCCACGCATTCACTTTCCTTTTCTCCATCTATTGACTCTTTCTAATCTCTCTTTTCATTAAAAAAACTGAATTAAAAGGCAATACACGTGAGGTAACCTCCTTTCCCCACGCCTTTTTTCTCCCTCAATGAAACCTCCAACTGATTTATCACCAAACCCATTATTAATTATTCTTTAACTTAAAAAAATGATTTTTTACTTTTTATTTTATAAGATAATAAGTTGCTTGCTAAGGATGGCCAAAATCTATACAAAATTTTAAAATATATTTCCGATAATATATATATACTAGTTTTTGCCTGTGCCTACGGCACGGTGTCACAGTATTTGGCCCGTGCCTACGACACGGTATTAAGTATTTATCCGTACCTACGGCACGGTGTTACAGAATTAAATGATTTTATTTTTTAATTAAATGATTTTATTTTAACTTTCTATTTTTAAATTTGAAAATTTGGACAATTTCCATCAATCAATTAACTCTCTTCCCTCCAATTACCAATGAAATGATATGGGCCATCAATTAAGCCACATAAAGAGAGCCGTTGGATACACTCTCTTTCCTCCAACACCATTCTCCTTTATTATATATATATATAATGAATTTTTGTTAAAATTGAGATTTTATTTTAACTTGAAGACCTACCTAACAACCTGCACAGACTCTGTTCAAAGCTTTAATCTTTGATTAGAATTTAGAATAGATAGATGGATTGAATAACAAATATATTTATTTTAAACAATTCATGAGGCAATTTGGGCCAAATCCAGAGATAGAATTGAACGAACGAAATTTGTAGATTTAACTTCGATTTTGAAAGTCAATTATTATGGCCACCATATATGTCACTTATTTAAGGGGGTCACATGCTTTATGCGACAAAGCTAATACCAATATCATCCAAATGTCATGCAAGAGAACTAAGGTTGTCCGAAAATTAAAAGATCAAAGAAACCAACACAACCTTATCTTAAACAACCCATGTGCCTGCTATTTTCCCTGTCCATACAAACCCAACCATCCAATATGCAAAATAAACAACAAAATTTGAGTGGATAAAGCTGAGAAAAATAAAAAAAAGTAGAAAAAAAAATACGAGAAAGGCACAAAAGAATGGACAATAAATAACAGATAATATTCCTTTATAGATATAACTTAATTGATTTCTTTTACAATTTACAAACATGTAAAAAAAAAGATTATATAAGAAGATTAAGAAGCAATTAACTTAAAAAAAAAAAACTATATAATTTCGAGCAACTAGCTAGTACTATTTTCTACAATTTAATTAATTAATTACACTATTATATTTCACTACATGCCCTTAACCAAAAAAAATAGAGGGGTTGTTGGGGGGGTTCCATATAAGTATATTATTATATTTTAATTTAATTAATTTTCCTAATCCTATTAAAACAACTTAATTAACAAGCTGCTGAAGGATTGGTGAAGGGGCTAAAGCAGTGAGGCTTAGGAGCCATCGGAAACGGGCCCTTGGAGTTTCCATCGCCGATCCTTTCACAAGAAGGGCACATCGTAAGCGTAGCCGCCGGCATATGCATGTAAAGAGGCTGAGCAAGCTTTAGGGCTTTGAGTTCTTGTAGCTCCTTGTGCAGCCTTCTGTTTTCATCAGTTAGCGTTTCACAGCACTTCTTCAAGAATTCACAGTCCACTTCCGTTTGCTTAAGCTTCGTCCTGTCAAATAATCATAATAATTTAAAATCAAATACATGTACATATAATCATATATGGTTATTACAAACAAGTACAAGTGCTTTTGAATTTGACATGAATAATTTTTCTCCTTTTTCATCTTGTGGGATCCCACAAATAAAGTTTACCTGGCTCTTCTGTTCTGGAACCACACTTCAACTTGTCTTGGCCGTAGGTTTAACTGCCTGGCCAAAGCTTGCTTTTGCTTCTGTTAAAAAAAAAATCACAATAAAAAAGATTAATTAATATTTATTTTAACCGCTAATCAAAAAAATAGTAATCATAATTAAGAGAGAGAGAGAGATGGGGGGTAATTACAGGATTGAGAGTGCTATGTTGTTTGAAGCTTTCCTCCAAAAGAGCAGATTGTTCTTTGGTGAGCCTAAGTTTCTTTCTTGCATTAACACCATCTTCATCTTCATCACTAGCTCTTGAAGAAATAACCCTTTCAACGTCAATCTCTTCACTGCTAAGGTCTCTTTCCCTTTTGACTCTACAGCCAGAGAAAGAAGAAACAGCACTGTGAGGAGAAGCCTGACGATGTATTATTATTTGTTGATGTTCATCAGCAGCGCCAGATTCCTCACAACTTTTGTTCACATCAATACTAGTGATGTTTTTGGTAGCGGCAGATGGAGGGTAAATATCACCAGAAAGGGCTAAAGTTAGAGATGGTTCAAAACTTGTAGCCTCCAAAAAGGAAGATCTCTTAGGCATCTGCTTCTGGTTTGTAGCTGTTGCAGTACTGAAACCTAACCCTAGCACAAGACCTGTGTTACACCCATCATCAAAACCCATTTAAGAGTCTTTAGAGTACTTGGACTTTTTGAATAGGAAAAAAAAATGGAGAGAGGGGAAAATGGGGAGAGTTTAGTTTGAGAGAAATGGGGGAGCAAATGGCTCTCTTTATTAAGAAGAGAGAATGAGTAAGACTTTTTTTTTTTTTTTTTTTTTTTTTTGAGTTAGGTAGGTGGGTGGCTATGATTATAAATCAAAGGAATGAATCGAGTAGAGAAACGAATCTGGGTGTGTGAAATTATTATGATTTATGAAAGTCCCTTTTCTCTCTTTACAAAGGTTGACCATTTGAACCCCACTACTATTATCCTCATTATCACAAAAAAGAAAATTAGAAAAATAGAAAAAAGCAATCTCTCCCTCTCTCTTGCTACAACGCTACTGTTCATATGGGAGTGGGAAACACATCAGAGCATGATTCGTTAGCTCCTGGCCACCCGTTAACGTACCAAAATATAAATAAAATTTTAAAATAATATTCACTTAATAAAGGATAAAATTTATAAAAATAATAATATATCCTTAAAATTTATTTATTTATTTCTATTTTAGGATCTAATTTTAAATCAAATTTTAAAATCATGTATATATAATTTATCATGGTTCTTTGTTTTTGGTATATTTATTTATTGGGCCCGTTTTACACAAGTTGAGCAATTAATATTGTTTCTGGTCTTATTCTCGAAAATTTTGTAATTAAAGGATGTGATTGGGTGGTGTATGGTTCAGGATCTCACATTGAAGTACTAAGTTCAAATCTATAGAATGTGTTTCTTGTAAGAACCTGAGACACTCGGAGATTTTACCTACTCCGCATAAGTCCAGAAAAAATAATTTTGTGGTGAGATTTCTAAAAAAAAATAAAAATTAGCGATTAACCAAAATTAACTATATTACCATTTGTTTTTTTCTTAGAAAAAAAAAAATTTGGGTTGATATATATATATATATGCTTCCTTTCTGTATACGTACAGTTTACTTTTCATTTCTCAAACTACATATATGTCAATTATTGGCCAACTTTTGCCTTGTGACTTGTTCCCATAGCCATTGATATTTGGGAATTTTTTATTTTTCTTTTCTTATATATTCTTCAATAATTTATCTTCTCTATTCCTTGATCACTCTTTTCGAAACAATAATAAACAGCCAGCCCATGTTTTTTTTGCAATATGCACTCAAAGATTGCCTATAATGATATTTTTTTCTTAAAAGTTGATCATATGTATGTGATGATAATTAAAAGGGTAATCGAAAAAATATTTGATTAGAAAGGCATCATTGAATATTAACATGTACCATTTATGACAGACCACATGAACTGTCTCCCACTCCATGCCTTGGTTTTAAGTGGCCAGTGATGGGTTATCATGTCACCTTACTTACCAAGATTGCATTTGCAGCTTGCATATTCTTTTTATTAATCAAGGATGGTGGGTTTCCTAAAAAAAATTAATTAAAATTGGTGGGTAGTTTTTTTCTTCCTTAATATGGATGTGAAGATTAGATAGAGATGTGCACCCTAGAGGGTTTTTATTTGTGATAGGTGATGATGAATTGTCAGTAATATGCACTCTATTCAATTGCATTAATTTGTATAGTCATATTATTCAATTAATAAATATTATTGATATTTCAAATATTTATTGCGTGTTCTTATTGAAATACCAACAAATGCATGAGTGGCTTCTTCTTTCTTTCTTTGTTTGTTTAGTGGGAAATAACAAATTAAAAAAAATCTAAAAAAAAAAAAAAAGGGACAGAAAAAGGAGAGTAGGTTGAAGACGCACCATTGGAGTTTCAAAGAGTTGATAATGGTGCAGCCAGAATATGAATATGATTCCTCAACAAGAATCCGGATCTTTGCTTAACTAGAAAGCTGATGTGGAGTGTCTGGGACCCACTATTTACTCTAAGCACTTTCAATAATGCTTTGTCGGCTATGTTTGATGAGAAGTTAGGTCACCCATAACACATGTAATAATAATAATAATAATAATAATACATTAAATAAAAACAACAAATAACACGAGCTTCCATTATTAGAAACTTCATTTTTTTCATGCATATCTAATGGTCCCCTGAGCCAGTCATTAATTGGAAAAGTGTGGCACATCTGTTTCCACGAGATATAAATTAATTATCAAACTTTGTTTTTTCGTAATATTTTAATAGATACATTATTAGAAAAAAGAGATATTTTACCTTATGAGAAGTCTTCATACACCGGCAGTAATATTTCTAATTTAGTTTATATGCACCTTGTATATATTTATTTTTCATTTTAAACGTTTAAATATATTTGTTAAGTTGTTTATTTAAATAAACAAAAAAAAAAACATATGAAATATAATATTCTTGCACATAATCGACTAGGGGACATTAATCATGGCTTATTTTAAGCTCGTGATGATCATGCATGGTTCATGGTTCATGAATATTTCTGTTGAATTTCTCTGACAAACTCATAAAATAAAGACTTTTTATTTATTATAATGAAGAGATTACGAGAAGAGAAGCTTGCGTATGGCCTGCCACGTATTTGGAAAATAATAATTTATAATATTTATTATAATTGAGAAATGTTGACATCGAGCCAGAACTTTCTGTATTCGTGAATAATACACAGCAGCATGGATTTGGTTTCTCAACGAAGGTACTAGCATAAAAGGAGAGAAAAGAACAAAAAAGATGCTATAATTTCAAAAGAAAACAATTGGGTGCACACTTACATTGTGGAATCAAAACCTGATATATATTTTTTTAATAAAGCAAATAAGATGTATGATCATGGAAGTCCCAAAGGAAGTGATTTGGTGGTGTAGGATTCATGACCTCACATTGAGGTCATGAGTTCGAATCCAAGAAGTACGTTTCTTGTAAGAGTCTGAGATAGCCAGAGATTTTATTTGTTCCGTTTAAGCCCAAAATAGATGGTTTGGTGGTGAGATTTCCAACGATTTAAAAAAATAAGTATGATCATGGAAACTAAAAAAGGAATCATCCAAAAATTTTGTCACTGAGTGGCTGAATACCAAAAGGAAATTGGAAAAAGACTTGTGTGATACGGGTTTATGAATCATCCGTCCATTAGAGGTGGCCACCGGTCCGGTTCAGTTCCGAATTGGAACCAAACGGGAGTGTGGAATCGGAACCGGAGCCGAATCGAACGGTTTCGGTTTGATTCAGGTTCTATTCCGTTTTTTTTTTTTTTTTTACTTTTAATAATGATTTTTTTAAAAAATAAAAATAAAACGGTTCCACCGTAGAACTGCTAGAACCAGACGGTTCTAGTGGTTCTTTTCGATTCGGTCAGGGGTGAATCCTAACCGAAAAAATTATGTTCCGATTCCGATTCAGAAACCTTTTGAAACCGTAACCATGGCCACCTATACCGTCCATTAATATTTTCACATATATATAATAAATTTGAAATTAATCAATAATAATTAAAATAAAAAATTATTAATTAACACATATTATATATTAATTGATTGAGTACATTAAATGTGTTCCATTTAAAATGTTATCATAAAACGACATAATAGCCATTAATTATTTTTAAGCTAATTAGACAGACATTGACTTTTGACACACCGGGAGAAAATCAACATTATGACCCAAAAAAAAACTAAATTATTTATTTATTTATTTATTGCGGTGTCCTCCTCTCCAAGTTTCACTTTCTAAGGGATGATTGCGAAAAATTACGTATTAAAGTAATAAGGCATAAGATTAACCAATCTCATCCGTACAATAAAGTGACCAAATAGTTTAATTAGTGGCATCACTAATCAATATATGCATATTATCTCTCCTTCAATCTCTCTCTCTAATAATTATATATATATATTTTTTAAAACACGACAGTGTAGTGGATATAGCACAGAACAGACAGTGTATCTATGATCGGCAGTTGGATGAAAATCGATGAGATTTGTCAATTTTAGTCTCATTATGTTATATTTTTAGGATAAAAAATCGTTCCGATTCTACTTCATATCTTATTAAATCTCATCATATTGTGTTATCTCATTCCGTCATATTTAAAATTTCGGGATAAATTTTTTATCTCAACCTATCCCATTTATAAATTAGAACATAAATACGTTTCAAATCTCATCTCAAACGGGACAAAATTTCATTGAGACACGAGGATAAAAATTGACATCCCTAAATGTATCTAGTACAAGGGTTGTATTGTAAGAATAAAAGAAATAGACAGGTGTCAAGAGAATAGAGAGACGGGGGCCACCAATGATTTGGTATGATGGGCATTTGATACCGTGGGGGTTTGATGATTATGGAGCGTAGAATTTGGCAATGATGGAGGGATAAGGTTTCTGTTCCTGTGTCTTACTGCTTTCACGCTTAGCCGACCATATTGCTTTGTGTCGGCATATTTTAATTATTCTATTTAATTTGTTATTATAATTATATAATGAGTCATACTAACCAGTGTCATAAGAGTATTCATTAATGATCAATTTTATGAATATTGTCACATCATTATTATGAGAAATGTAAAAAATTATAAAAATATTAATTTTTTTTTCTTTTTTCCCATAAATTTTTTTTATAAATTGATCCTTAACGAGTATTCTTATGACACTCGTTAGCACTTCCCTTATATAATTTTAATCATACTAGTTTTTTTTTTTTTGATAGGATACTTGTTGTGAAGATGAGGAATATTTTCAATCACCCGTGTTGATTAATAGTAACACAACCATTTATTTATTTTAAAAGTCCGATCATATTAATTCTCATTGTTATTTGGCGTTAGCCATATATTGACTTTTAATGACCCGAATCTTTCACTACAGATGAGGTAATTTGTAAAAAAGATATAAATTTGATACAAAATTTTAAGGATACAATAAAGCATAACAATTATATTTTTGAACTTTTAAATCAAATTAGAAATCAAGTATCTAATAATAATACTACAAAGATAAATGATATTAGATGGTATGAGTGACATGATATCATCAACTAATTGTTATAAATATATAGAATTATTCAACAAAATTATCATTTATTATTTTAAAAACATGTCAAGATATTATTGGGTGGTTATATGGGTGATATAGTACTACTGTTATACCATTAAAATTTATTTTTTATAATGCCCTTTTTAGTGTATATTATTATGTTGAAATTAAGAATTATTCAAAGAAAACTTTTATCAGTAATATGCCTATCTATGTTAAAGTAGCCGGAAAAAAAAGATTAAATAATGTTCTCGATGTGGTCCAAAGTTGACACAAAGAACTAAATTGTCCAACCCTGATTTAATAAGAAGAGAAAATGAATCTTAATTAGTTAAGAATTGATCACAACTTCGATGGATCATATGCCTTGTTCTAGAAAAAGCATCAACAATTATATGCTATAACATAAATTAAAGTATAAACCCTAAAAAGATATAATTCGTACTTCGCACGTGTGACACTTTGTACGTAATCTTTATCGTTTCGTAAAAAAAAAATACTGAAAAAGAAGAATCTAAACACAATTTTATTCGTTTATGTATATCTATATAATAAAGGATAATGGTGTTGGAGGAAAGAGAGTGTATCCAACGGCTCTCTTTATGTGGCTTAATTGACGGCTCAGATAATTTCATTGGTAATTGGAGGAAAGAGAGTGAATTGATTGATAAAAATGGTTAAAAATTTTCAAATTAAAAAATAGAAAGTTAAAATAAAATAATTTAATTCTGTAACATCGTGCCGTAGGCACGGGCAAATACTGTAATATCGTGCCGTAGGCACGGGCATCATTTAATTAAAAAATAAAATCGTTTAATTCTGTAACACCGTGCCGTAGGCACTGGCCAAATATTGTAACACTGTGCCGTAAGCACGGGCAAAAACTAGTATATATATATATAAAGGAGAGAAAAAGAAAAAAAAGTGTAAAAAAGCAAGTGGCTCTCTTGAACTGTATCAAACCTCTGTCTTTTCAAAAATCATGTTAGGGTTTGAATTTGTAAAAAGGGAATCATTCGGCATTCGACAACATGCCAATGAGTCTAGTCAGAAAGACGTAAGATACTATATCATTATTATTATTATCTTCAACTTTCTTTGATTTCTTTTTCTTTTTCTTTTTACTTTTTTTTTTTTAGAGAGAGTATCTTTGCGTTTTATAGAACGTCATTAGAGCGTTAACGTTAGTGTTTTAATGTTCTGTAAAATACTTATTTTAACGCTAGCGTTAACTCTCACAAAATCATAAAGTGTGTTTGGTATAGAATATTTGACTGAGAGTATAATCTAACTTATAAGCTATAATACAAACACTATATTATAAGCTAACTTATAAGCTATTTAGGGTGTTTGGTTAGATAGAGTATAAGATGACGTATAAGTTATGGTGTAAGTTATGAAATTACCAATCAGGATAAAATGATAATTTTCCCTAAGAAACGCTAAAAAAACTTAGTTTGCTAGCTTTTGGTTAAGCTAGCGTAACCACACCATTTGATAAGGTGTTAGACGCTAGCGCTAGCAAACGGCTTACCAAACATAGGCATAATGTGACAACATGAGTTTATTTTTTTGACGTTAATTTATATTCTACTGTTTGTTCCATAATTTATAAGTATGATATGATAATAATCTCTACCAAACACATCCTAAGTGAAAGATAACATCGACAAAAAAAGGATGTACAAGAGAGTCGAGTCAATCTATTGACCTGATCTGAAATCGTCATGTTTAAAAAAATTTAAAAAATTCGGGTCGAAAAATTCGAACATCATATTATGGTCGGATCTTGAGTTAAATTTAAAAAAATTATTCATGAATTCACCTATATAATTTTAATATCTTGATAATTATTCCGAATGGACTAATTAATGTTAATTTTGTATATATATATATATTATATATATATATATATATATATATAGATAGAGAGAGAGAGAGAGAGAGAGAGAGAGTGTATGGGATAGCTTGCCCTAGTAGAACTCTCGAAATGAAGCTTTCAAATGCAGTAAGCAGCAACGATCATTTGATAGCGTTTAAAAGTAGTGAAAAGCAATGAGACCCCCATCCATTTACGGGTGACTTACAACATAACAAGGACCCCACATATAAGACTTTATGAAATTTTAATTACTTAGCCTAAATTTGACCTGGTGGTGGCGATCGCACCAAAAACTCGAGTTCCCTTTGGATTTCCTTCTTGATCAATGACAACTGCAGCATTGTCATCATAACGTATTATCATACCGTTATCACGTCTGAGTTCTTTACAAGTACGTACAATTACAGCTCTGATCACTTCTGATCTTTCTAGAGGCGTATTTGGTACTGCTTCCTTGATTACAGCAACAATAACGTCACCAATATGAGCATATCTACGATTACTGGCTCCTATGATTCGAATACACATCAATTCTCGGGCACCGCTATTGTCCGCTACATTCAAATGGGTTTGAGGTTGAATCATATCGTTTTTTGAATCTTTTTTTTAAGGTTTAATTTAAAGCACTGAAAGGACGAAGTAAAAAAAAGAAACCCGCATTTTTTTTGGTTCTTCGAGCTATTACAGTTGGAAGCGCATTGCCGGCTCCGTTGTAGTGCAAAGTTATGGCAATTGGGTCCCCTCCTTTATGCTCCCAATTTCAAATAAAGTGTCCTATTTATGAATCATGCTTCTCACTGTTACCCCACATTCTCATACCTCCTATCCTAACCATGGTCTCCCTTTGCTATTGTCAATACATCCAACGGTTGCTTGTTGAATTTTTTGGGTATCTATTATGATAAATGCGACTTCTTGTAACCATATATATATTTTAAAAATTAAATCAGTGATCTAAAAAGATAAATGAGTTATTGGTTCTATCAATTGAAACGACTGACGTTATAAATAAATTTAATTAATTAAAAATTATATTTTTTTTTAATTTTTGTTGTTGTTAAAAACCAGCCGGATTGGTTTATCAAATTTTTATCGATTTTTAGAGTTCGACCGGTTCAACCGTTCAATCCAATATGATTTTAAAAATAATGAATAAAACTTATTAAATTTGTAAAAAGATTGTTTGCCACAATAAAACATAATTGTGTTTTTGAAACTATAATTGCAATTGTGTTAATTAATTAATTAAGCGGGTAAGGAATTGGCTGAAATTTCTTACTTGACTCACATTTCCATTATTTGGGTAGCAAATCTTGGCTATTAGCAATTTAGTCAATTTTCTTGTAGAGAAAAATAGTTTTTTTCCCTCCCGCGTGAGCTGACATTCGTATTAGAAAATAAATGGATAAATTATCACTTTATCAACTATTCAAATTTCATTTGTTAGTTTTAATTTGAACTTTCACATTATACGAGATAATTTATAAAATAATTTATTTTTGATCTATTGACAATTAAAAAAATTTAAATCAAGGGAATCAATACTCAATCGACAAAAAACAAAATTGTTATAATATCTTAGTTTTACTTATTTAGCTAAATAAAGCTACTGTGATTATAAATGATTATCCTAAAATATTTATATACTATACAATTATTATTATTTTGTTTAAATTGCTCTTGTGAGTGTTTAACATGTAGTGGCATATCAGAATATTTGATTTAATTGGATAAAATTTAATTTTCATAAAAATTTTAGACACTCTTCATTTTAAATGGATAAATCAAAATTATTTCATTAATATACCATATTTTTGTTATATTCATTTATATGATAAATTTAACAAATTTTCGGATTGAGTGAATGCATCATGTTCATCCCTTGCCACTACTTATATTAGATGCATGTTAATAAAAATATATGAATGAGATTTATTTATTTTCTTATAATTTGTACCTAGAATTAGAGTTTATCTTGCCTCTCGCTATAGTTTATATTGTTAGACGTCACAATTAACAAGGCTTAAGCATTAAGTTAGCTAGAGTTTTAAATTTCCTTAATTATTTATTATCCTGTTTTTAATTCGTTGCCACAAAGATTTGAGATAGGTTTGGTGGTAGACCTAGCTAGTAAATCATTAATAAATGGAAAAATAAAAATAAAAGTAATTTTATCTTGACTCTTTCTCTTTTATAGATGAAATATTCATCATCAACAGATCATCAAATCATGACCAAATCTTATTTGTCTTATCAACTTTAATTCCATAATCTTTTTTCATAACTACTAAACTTTTCATTTAAATTCTATATAATTATCAAATTAAGTCAAATTTAGATAATGACTTCAAATTTACTGTATACTCCCTTTCTTTTGATGGTATGATAGATACATACGCCTTATCATGAATAATAGTATTTGTAAGGTTTTTGGGTTAGCGCGGAAATATTCATGTGACTGGTAACATAAATAGTATCTTTTAAATAAAAAAAGTTATTCACAGAGGATATTTTTGTAAAATATACATATATATTATTTATTTTTGAAATTCCAACGGACATAATTAAAAAGTATGATGGAAAAATGGTAATATTTATATTATTTAAAGATTTCTTTTTGTTTTTATTTTTAATGTTACTCTAGAAACCTTAACGAGATATAAATTTAAGCCTAGTGCTTATGGTGACTGTGGGCGGTAAAGTAAGACAAATAAAAAGTGTTTGCTATCTTCAATTTAACGGGGCTGGCTTTTGAAGTCGAATTAAATTTCGAGCATTGTTCTAAAATCCAATGTATTGAGCCTGCACAAGTGTAATTTTAGGTTATCATATTTCTCTCTTTAATCGAGGTGTGAGTAAGCTGGTCCGGACACCCCGATTATCAAAAAAAAAAAAAAAAAAAAAACCTGCACGACTGTAATTTTAGGTTATCATATTTCTCTCTTTACTTTACGTTTGCAATAAAGTTGCCAATCCAAAAGTACAACATGCTTATGCTTTAATTATATTAATGAGTAATGAATTTTTCCAACCCTAATATCTTCAAGTTCATTGAGTTATATCAGGTTGTATGCGTGTAGGCGTTGACTTCTGATTGACACTTATCTAAAACTGGACTGCCCTTCAGATGCATGATGT
This sequence comes from Zanthoxylum bungeanum, assembly GCA_019454045.1. Lineage (NCBI taxonomy): Eukaryota > Viridiplantae > Streptophyta > Magnoliopsida > Sapindales > Rutaceae > Zanthoxylum > Zanthoxylum bungeanum. The sequence continues at coordinate 136,042 of SKCR01023424.1, read as the reverse complement.
ACATTTAGCATGACACATTCTATAATATAACATTAGATGTAATTACACATATTAGTATGCATATTAAAATATGCTTGCATGTTAAGATAAGTGGATTACCATTAAAGTTCACTAATCTCGGATGATGATATATGTGACATCATGTATTCTGGAGTGCTGATATCGATGTTGGAATTCTTTCAATGAGTTCCTCAGTGAGTCATCTCCATAATAGGTTCAGATCAGATTACACTGAGCTCGAAATTTCTCCATTCCAGAGTGATATGTCCTCGGAGAAACGTCATTCCAGGATCGGAGTCTAACCTCTCCGAACAAATTCTATATTTCCGGAAGTCTTTGGACCCAAGGGTCAGCCTGACCTCTCATGTCTATTAGTTTTGTAGTAATACAACAGATGTCACCATTTCATTGGACCTGAGTCTGCTTGCAACAATTACGCTGAGGAAACGTAATAAGGAATATTCAATTACATGTTAACACGTGTTCATGATTGCAGGACTAAATCTGAACACTTACGATGATGAACCTATATATATCATAGTTGAGATATTACGAAAGTGTCTCGAAGAAGGAATAAAACAACCTTAATTAATGGCTTAACCTTGATAATGAGAAAAAAGTTGTCCATTATTGAACTAAAGAATGATTAGCTACTATTTTATAGAGTTAAAATAATGTAAAATAAATATTTTGTATGTGTTTCTAAGTCATTTTGTTTTGCAACTACATTCATTTTTATATTATTGTTTTAAATAAGTGATCTCATTTCAATAAAATGAGTACTAAATAAAAAAAAAGGTTAAATTTTAATATCGATAGAGTTGGACATGCACTTAATTATAAATAAGATATTCTCTCAATTAGTTAGAGATATTTTGAATGAGTTTAGTCCAATATCAAAAATAAAACCGCGAGGGATCAGATTGTTAGCCAATCTCTAGGCTGCCAAAGAATACAATATCCATGTTGTTGGGCTAATCCTTAAGTTCCTCAATTGATGTGCCAACGAGATCGTTGCACCGCAAGTAGATGGATTGTAATATCTCATATTATTCGTGACTGAACTCTTATATGCTTATAAGTAAATGATTCTCTCATCTAATTAGAGTCATTTTAGATATGCTTAAACTCATATCAAAAATAAAACCGTGATGATAAAAAAATCAAGTTATTAGTCAATCTCTAATCCAATCGAAATGGATAATATCTTATTACTTGGATATGATATTACAAAAACACATACTCTAATGATTGAGAAAATAAAAATTAAAAATCTTAGTAGAGGATTGGATGTCTTTGTCAATACCCCATAGAGTATTTCCACTGTCAGTTGTGATCATGATCAAAGTCTAATCATAAAGTTGATTGAAAAACAACTTAAAACGGACAACTTTCAACCATATAATTGAGTGCCTACGTGTTTTTTTTTATAGCTTTCCCGATTTTCTTTCATTTTCTTGTCTCATCCTTTTCTGCATTTTTTCCTTTTATGATGAAAGAACCTTTAACTTAAAAAAGCAGTGGGCGGCACGCAAGAGATGAAGAAAGACAAATGTTGCCACGTCAGTTTGGCCCCGCCTTCCATCTTTCCTACATCATAAGCTAATACACTTAGATTATAATATCTTAATCTTGTCTCTATATGCAACATAATGTTAATTAATTGCCCGTTACTCTAAAGTCAGCACCTTATCAACAAATCTTATGTGTTACACCCTTAATTTATTTTAATTAAAAATCTGTTTATTTCAACATAAAATTTTAGACGCATCAAATATATGAAAATTCTTTTTTTTTTTTTTTGGAAAGCTAAAATTATACAATTTAATTGCTTCATGTTAACGAATATAATTGTAGCGAGATATGATAGTGAGAATGAGACATAAGGAATTTATTCGAACAAAGTTTTATCAACTCTTATCAAGAATTAATAATCAACCGTTGATGGAATCATCAAGAAGGGATTTAATATGCTATATGCTTATACGGCCAGATAGGTTCATATTCCTTAGTTAGTTACTTTTAATTTTTCCCACTAAGAAGGGTTAAAATTTTAAGGTTCTAAATGTTTGTTAAATGTATAATATCCCCTCAATGCACCTGATATATTCTTATTCGTTTTGCCTCTTATTAGAGGCACACAACCTGAAAATGCATTTGACTACAAAACTTCTCCAACTTGGAGTATCTATTATCATAAGTTATATTCTTTATTCTCTCACACATACCAAAAATTATGTGCATTGAGATTATCATCAATAAGAATTTTATTACTAAGATGCGTGATTTGGTGGTGTAGAGTTCAGGATCTCACATTGAGGCAATTGGTTCGAATCCAGTGAGTGCGTTTCTTGTAAAAACCTGAAACAGCCGGGAGTTTTACATGCTCCGCTTAAATCTGTAAGAAGTGATTTTGCGACTGAGTTTCCAAAAAAAATGTTATTACTATTTTTTTAAGTAAAAATGATTCTGTTGGGTCATGGATGGAAATCTTGATGCGAAAATAGACTATGGGCTAAAAACGGACTTAAAAACTCTCTTAAGTCAAAGTTGAAGAAAGCCCAAATAAGGCCCATTAATGAGGAAGAGGTGGACAGGCACCACAACAGCCCAAACGATCACATGCTTCTAAGAGAGAGACCACGAAAAATTCAACAAAGGAAGTTGCATATCAATATCGGGAACAGTGAGCATACATAAGGATCACCGAAAATTATATTATGTGTCGGGTGTATATGTCATCTCTCTCATAGTAGGCGGGTCCCACAACTGTGCGGGACCCGCCTGCTGTGAGAGAGATGACATATACACCCGACACATGATATACCACCTCCTGATATGTGGAAAATACTTCCACCAATAGGTTCTGTTTTGTCAGAAAATCTCTCCAAAGTTGCCCTGACGTCCTGTTATACCAAGAACTTCAATATGAGCCTCATGTTTGGATTGATCAAAGATGATTTTATTGTCAACCATACACCCCTTCTGATATCGTTTAACTCCGAAATGGATGGTTTAACGATGAAATTTCTAATGATTCAAAAAAAAAAAAAAAAACGTATGATTCAAATAAAGTCTGTTATGAAATTGAAAATTTCCTAACTTTCCATGAACCTTTTAATCCTTCTAAACAGAAGATTAACGAGTTCATGTTGCTCCAAAGTTTGTCTTCGATTGATGTTACACATTTACTATGTGGTCATATAGACTTTGGTTTCTTTTCCATTTCATTTGTTGTTGCAAATTGCTAGCATCAATATCTTAAAGTATCATAATCATCTTATGTTCTTCCATTTTTTTTTTTTTATTTTCCACTATAGGCATGCACTGAGATGGTTATGCCAATGTCTAATAGCCGAGTATGCGAGCATGTTTCCTACTTATTTATTGATGGTGATTTTCAGACATGAGAAACTCTGAAACCTGTAGAGGGGTATAATGAGGTTTGCACTTAAACATATGGAGGTCCAAGGTCACTGTGAGGATGAGAGGTCAGACAAAAGGGCCGAACTCAAGGTGCAGAAGGACCTGAATGAAGAACTAGTTGGATAGGTGGGGATACCGACCCGACCTAATGAAAATATATCAGATTTGACAGCACTTGAGCATCTGCGGAGACATACCCAAGGTGATCCGTGACTGCCGACTCGACCTGGTAAAGAAGTAAGGAAGATAATGCAGCACCATTTGCCTCGGCGTGCTGCCCGAGGACCGAGGTTTGGGTTGCAGTATCTTGTGCTTATGTATGAATGATGTAAGCCCTACATAAAAGTTTGATCCTCCAGAAGGCTGATGTGACAGGGGTATGTCAGAGACTTTCACTCTGACACACGGAACAATGTTGGAGTGGTTGGGTTGCAAGCTATCATGTGGGTAAAACGTGTAGCATAAGACAAAATGTGGGAATGATGGCTTTCTGCTGGCAGAATGATTGAGTCTGTAGACTAGAGCTACTATTTGCAGAGTGATTGGGGAAAATGAGCATGTGCGACGATGACAGGATAACGTGAACTTGTAGTAAATTTCATAAATATGAAAATGTGCATATATATATATAAGAATGAATAGGCATGATCTTTTTTTTTTTAGAAAATGATATGACCCTTGGAGTTGAAAGACCTCATTGGAGGGTCATGACTCCTAAAATGGTGTACACTTTGACATAAGAGTACATTTAGAATGCAATCCTTCATGTCTATAAATAAAGACATATGGTTCTCATTTTATTCATTCAATTTTGTGGGAAAATATAGACATATTAGAGAGTCCAAAAATTATATAGAGTTTCCACCATTTTTTTCAAGTTCAAGTTCTTGGAGAAAGGAGTGCCCCTTCAACAAGAAGCAATCAATTAATCATGGGAAAACGTTAGCCACAAAACCATTCGTAGAGCACCGAGGCAGGGGTTAATAAGTTCTTAAGGACAAAGGAATCTCGACTTGGTTTAAATTTTTATATTCCTCAACAAATTTCAGGTTTTTTTACCTTCAAGGTTTTATGATTATGTTTGATTGCATATTTGGTAATAATAACTTAATTGCATTAAACATGTTATAAAATGATTAACAACACACTTAATAACCAACAGAACTGACGTCACGAGTTGGTGAAATAGTAGATTTAGAAACATATATAAAGAGGTTGAAGACTCGGATTCAAGGGTTAACAATTTTGATATTCCATCAATTGTAAAGAGAGCTAGAAAAACTTAGTGAGAGAGAGAGAAAGCTGGTCGGTTCAGACCCGAACAAGTAATAAATTTTTTTCTCTTTGTACCCGTGGACGTAGGTTGGAATCACTCTCCACCGAACCACGTTAACCTCTTGATTTCTTTGTGATTTTCTGTTTGCTTGTCAAATGTGCTTTGGTTCCCAACTAACCAAACAAATTCACTGATTATGAAAGGTTTATTCGAGGGGTTGAATTCTCATAATACTTTTGGAACGAAAAACAACCGTAAACGTTATTAATTAGTATATTGCCACTGAAAACCTATGATGTGCTTCCTTAGCAACATGATCAAGAGATAATTTCAAATCTATTGTAATTTTTATCTGACCACTGAGTGTTTTCTTAAGTTTCAATAACTGCAAACTTATGGTGATTATATTGGATAATTTATTAATTAAAGTAAAATTTCTAGTGGCATAAGAATATGTGCAAAAACTATGGTTAATTTCACATGTGCTCTTTGTTATTGTAACTCTGCTCGCTTCCGATCAGTAAAGCTTTATCCTTGAATCCCTGTAACTAGAGATTCACTGCTTGAAAAATGATTATCTTTTCTATAACTTTTTTTCCTTCTATCTTTTATCATCAAGGATATCAAGATTCAAGATTGCATTGAATTGAAGCTTTTTGGAAGTAACATTATTTTCTCAAACGGTCTGTTATATCCTTGAAGTGGTGGCAGGTGATTTCTTCACACAGCTGAGGTGATAGCTTTTATTTTCTAAGATTCACTGTTCTGATAGTATTGTATTGATTGTTGCAGTGTTCTGCAGAATGTATCTGAGATTATTGTTGCTCTTGTTACAGAAGGAGGTGATGTTTTTTTTATGAAATCATCTTTCTATATGTTCAATTGACACAGTGAATCGGTTAGAAGTGGCTGAAACGTTAGAGTATAAGTTAGCGTTGAAAAATAATCACAGAGATCATAATTTTATGAGCGTTAATGACGCATTTGATGGAACATTTGACTGTTAGTATTAAAGCTCATAAAAAGCCACTCCCCCTCGTACTAGCAATCACTGCAATAGTTTAGGTTTGATGAGACTTCCATTTTACCTTTTTTACTTGGACTGATGAGATGATCATTTAGGATTCTATCTCCATTCTCCGCACTAATCCTATGCAACTGATGGTCAAACAGGTCTAAACTTTCGGTGATTTCTTTTACAAAGGTGCGGTTTTTGGACGAAATTTATTTTTTTAGAGCTAAAGTTCTGAAACATGCAAGTGTTTCTGGATGAAAAGAGAGAAATTATAGAATGAAACATTAATTTGTGCTTTGCACGACGAGGTAAGGTTGGAATGGTAGCCATGAGAATCTACATATGTTTTTTAATTTTTAATTTTTTTTTCTGAAAAAGTCATCAAATTAAAATTTTCCTAATTAAAATAAAAACAAATTGAAAGATTTTGAATTATTTCCATTTACAGCAGACCAAGTGACCAACTAAAGTCTAAAGATTGCTATAACCCATTTCAGTTTTAAATGTTACAACTAAAATGCCCCCGACAATGATGTGGTTTGGTGGCAAATGATTTAAGATTTTATTGTCAGGTGTTAGATTCGAATTGAGGTGTATTTTTTTTATAAGAACCCGAGATAGTTGATGATTTTACTGCTTCGCTTAAACGTGAATCGGATAATTTAATCGTAGAGTTTCAAAAAAAAATGTTACTTAAATAGTAACTTTATTTCCGATAGGCAGTACCTAAAGAATAGTGCTATTTATGAACTTCAGTCCACTTATGAAAGAAATTAGCTCTAATTTTGTGATTTTTAGGGTATATTTTAAAATAATTTTTCGATCCAAAATAGCTTAATAAACCTTTTCGTTTAGACGACGTGAGGGTTGACTGTCACTTTTTAGTTTCCATCTGAAGACCCCCAAATCACAATAAAAACAAAAAAAAATTAAAATCAATTTTTTTAATTCAATAAAAGGCAGCTTAAGTTAAACCCAAAAATCACATTAAACGACGACGCTCCATCTTGTCATTATCAAAAACTCTCTCTGTCAATGCTCTCCTATATTCATAGTCCCGATTTTTCTTTTTATTTTCGACAACTCGGCGCACACAAAACACAACTCAGGCAGTCAGGCTCAGCTCTCTAATTTTTATTATTAATTTTTATTTTTACTAGTTTAGTAAGGCCACTTTGTTTCTCACTTACAAAACTCAGCATCACTCTCGGTTTCCCAAGAGAGAGAAAAAGCAAAAGCGATAAGAAGTTCAAAAAAAAAAACGTGAAGAGTAAGCTTATCAGTAGCCAAACGGCGCCGGATCTCTGAATCTAGGCTGTTTTTTAATATCTGATGGCGAGTCCTAGCTCGGGGCGGCTCGGGATCACGCCTAGTTCGAGGGTTTTACAGAGTCCTTTGAGTGATGATACGATCAGGAAGCGGCTCAAGGAGGCTGGACTCGATGAAGAATCTATTAAACGGAGAGATAAGGCTGCTCTCATTGCTTATATTGCTAAGCTTGAGACTGAGGTTCATTGAATTTTATTTTTATTTTTAAATAAAATTGTTTTATTGTTTTTTGTATCTTTTGAAATTTATTTGATGTAAATTATTTGCTAAATGCAAAATAAAAATAAGAATGTTGCTTAATTGGATGTACTGGTAATGAATTATACTAAAAAGAAGAATATCAAGGCTTGAAATATTCTTATATTTTTTTTTATTATTTTGAACTTAACTGAAATCTCCTTTATTTAAAAGGAAGTTAAAGAAATTATTTTAGCTTGAGAGTTTTGATTTTTCATCTCTATCCTGTGTTGCTAATTAAGAGAAATTGTAAGTTTCTCACTTTCCCTCCAATTTTAATTTAAGTAACGAGGACTGATTTAAGTGTGCATGAAAGTAAATAAGTAATTAGAGTTGTTTTTCAGAATGGTCTATATAGAAGTAAATTAATAAAGTGGTATGGTCGCAGTGTTTTGGAATTATTTGATGCCAAAATGTTTAAGATTGGTGTTTTATCTATGCATTCCTTATGTATGCGCTATACAAGGTAGTTTTCATTTTTATTAAAATGGTTTCAGATTAATGAGGCTCTTGAATATTTTTATTAGGATATTTCATGCATTTTGGTTGGCCCAAACAAATGCTTAGTTATTAATCAGTAATTTGTTTTTGCTTTTGCATATGAGAAATCGTTTTTTCCAGTAAATTTCTGGTGAATGATTGTCTTTCTGCTTTTAGTTTTGTGCTGTTCTTGTATGTTTTTCAGTGACACCAGTTACTTTTTGTAGATATTTGAGCATCAGCACCACATGGGTCTTCTCATATTAGAAAGGAATGAGTTGGCCTCCAAGTATGAGCAAATTAAAGCTTCTGCAGAGGCAGCTGAACTCGTTCATAAGCATGACCAATCTTCTCACTTATCCGTGATGGCTGAAGTGAGGAAACGAGAAGAGAGTCTGAAGAAGGCTTTAGGAGTTGAGAAAGAGTGTTTAGCTAGTGTAAGATGCCATTCAGGATCTTTTTTTTTTCAGTTGAAGTTAATTATCCTTCTGTAGACTTCATTACAATTGTTGTTACCTGTCATTTGAATTTTTGTAGATTGAGAAGACCATGCATGAGATGCGCGCAGAATCTGCTGAAATGAAGGTTGCGGCAAACAGTAAATTTGCTGAGGCATGCTGTATGGTAGAAGATGCTCAAAAGAAGTTTGCAGAAGCCGAGGCAAAGTTGCATGCTGCAGAATCTTTACAAGCTGAAGCTAGCAGATACCATCGATCTGCGGAAAGAAAGCTACAGGAAGTTGAAGCACGCGAGGATGATCTTTCTCGGCATATTGTATCTTTCAAGTCTGAGTATGTGTTTATTTATCTTCTTTGTGCTATTCTCAGATTATTGGTTACTTTGTGTTATATCCATTCAGCCCTATATTGTGTGTGTTAATTAACTTTTTTTCATGTCTTAGTTGTGAAGAGAAAGAAAGAGAGATTATTCGGGAGAGGCAATCATTAAGCGAGAGGAAAAATATTTTGCAGCAAGAACATGAACGATTGCTTGATGCACAAACTTCGCTTAATGAAAGAGAAGACCACATCTTAAGTAAATCACAGGAACTAAGTCAAAAAGAGAAAGAGTTAGAGGATTCAAGAGCAAATCATGAGGAGAAAATTAGAGCCCTGAGTGAAGAGAAGTCTAACTTGGAGCTGACTGTGGTTTCCCTCTCGAAAAGAGAAAAGGTTTTTCAGATTAGTTTTCAATTTAAAAACTATTTTGATAATGCATTTTCATGTCTTCCTTGGGGGAAATATTAAAAATATTTTTCTATTGAATTCACACAGGCTGTTATTGAGAGGGAAGCTTTGCTGCAAAAGGGAGAGCAAGAGCTACTTGTTTTGCAAGAAAAACTTGCAAGCAAGGAATCTGTAAGTTATTTGGTTTTACCTGTTCTTTTCCTTGTAATAAATATGGAATGTGTACATCTTAACTTTTATGATTTGTCTTTCTCAGTGTTAAGTTCTATTTGGATTGTTATTGTATTATGCTTTAATGGCTTTTCATATTTTTAGAATGAATCCAATTACTTGTGCAGCTTTTTAATATTTTGATGCGGCTGCATGGCTGATGTAGTTAGTTTCGGGATATTGATTTTGTTGTCTTGTAATGAAGAGAAGCACAAATTTTAAGGAAATGATTTGAATAAAAAGGAAATTCTCTGTTTGTATTACTATAGACTTTCAATGGTCTGTTTGAATATGTACAAATCAAAATGCTCTCACTGATATTGTTTCAGAGTGACAGCCAAAAGACCAAGAATGCAATCTAATAACAAACAAGACACAAATCAAAATAAACTTCACGACTCTCGTCCTCCAATCCCCAGAATTCCAGAAAAGAATCCCCCAAAATCCCCCTCCCCTCTCCTGTTTTTCGACCCCTCTCTCCCTTGCATCACACCCTTTTGTTGTCCTCCCCCTCTCACCCCATGGTCCCCTCTTCCTCTCCTTCGTCCATCTGTCCTTTTCCTTTCTTTGCTGAGCTGGAGCAGTGCTTGTTTTCTTGTTGAGCTGTAGTTGTGTTTGTTGGGCCCTTGTTCCTTCTGTTATAGGTTCGCAGCCCATGGGCTCCATCATATTTCTTTTATTGAAAAATGCAGAATGAAATAAAAAAGGTTATTGCCAATCATGAATCTGCTTTGAGACTGAAGAAGTCTGAATTTGAAGCTGAGCTGGAGATAAAGTACAAGTCGGTGGAAGATGAAATTGAGAACAAGAGACGGGCTTGGGAGTTGAGGGATTTGGATCTTAGCCAGCGAGAGGACTTGCTTTTGGAAAGGGAACATGACTTGGAAGTTCAGTCAAGGGCATTGGTGGATAAAGAGAGAGATTTGGTAGAGAGATCACATCTACTTGATGAGAAAGAAAAAAAACTGATTGCTTCTGAAAAGGAGTTTGATCTTAAGAAAACACTTTTACAAAAGGAAAAAGAAGAGGTTACCAAAATTAAATCAGAACTTCAGAAGTCTTTGTCTTCTCTGGATGAGAAAAAGAAACAAGTTGATTGTGCAAAGGAGAAACTAGAGGCCATGAAAAGTGAGGCAGATGAATTATCCATTCTGGAGAGGAAACTTAAAGAAGAACTTGATGTCGTTAGGGCTCAGAAACTGGAGCTTATGGCTGAGGCTGATAAACTTCAAGTGGAGAAGGCAAAGTTTGAAGCTGAGTGGGAAATGATTGATGAAAAAAGAGGAGAGCTACGGATGGAAGCAGAACGTGTTGTTGTTGAGAGGGGGGCTGTGTCTAAGTTTCTAAAGGATGAGCGTGATAGTCTGAGGCAAGAGAGAGACGCAATGAGAGATCAACATAAACGTGATGTTGATTCACTAAACCGTGAGAGAGAAGAATTCATGAATAAGATGGTGCATGAGCATTCTGAATGGTTCACCAAGATTCAACAAGAGCGTGCTGATTTCTTATTAGGCATTGAGATGCAAAAGAGGGATTTGGAGAATTGTATTGAGAAAAGGCGTGAAGAGATAGAATGTTCTTCAAGGGAAAGAGAGAAGGCATTTGAGGAAGAAAAAAGAATAGAACTTCATCATATTAACTCTCTCAAGGAAAAAGCAGAGAAAGAGTTAGAGCAAGCCACTTTAGAGATGAAGAGGCTTGATGCCGAGAGAATGGAGATCAATATGGATCGTCAGAGGAGGGACAGGGAATGGGCTGAGCTAAATAATTCCATTGAGGAACTGAAGGTACAGAGGCAGAAATTAGAAAAACAGAGACAGTTGTTGCATGCCGATAGAGAAGATATTCAAGTTGAGAGTGAACGCCTAAAGAAGTTGGAGGATTTGAAAATTGCCATAGATTACATGGCCGTCAATGAGATCCAACGTTCTAGTCTGGAGCATAGCCAACAGAAAATTTCTGCAAATAGATATTTGAATCAGCAAACCAGTGTAGCACATGCTGTTTTAGGTTCGGTACAGAAGTTTGATGTTATGAACAATGGCAATGGGTTCAATTCTCCTCCTGTGCAAACGGCAGCAGATGCTTCTCCTCCCAGTCCTGCTCGCTTCTCATGGATCAAGCAATATGCTGATTTACTATTTAAACATTCAGCTGAGAAGCCTGCAGATAATGATGAAGAAAAGTCTCCAACGTCTGACCGTGAAGATGCAAGCTTGACTATTAATTCTAGGAAGAGGCAGCCCGTGAAATATTCTTTTGGAGAGCCAAAAGTGATACTTGAAGTGCCCTCCGAAGATAAGGCTGTAAAAGGAACACCTGATTTGGAATCTGAAAACAGGAAAGACGCCACTGAAAAACAATCAATATCTGAAGATGGGATTCATCCTGCTGGGAAAAGAAGGGTAGTATTGCCAAGGCAAAACAATAAGAGGAAGAGGCAACAAGAAGATTTTCCTGGAAATTCATCTGAAGAGGCGATTAACCATGGGTACGACTCTTCACCTCTAAAATCAATTTCTTTAATTTGTTATCTATTTGTGTATTTGTATCTCAATGCATGTAGTTGCTTACGATCTATAATTTGATGTACTTGTTCCCAGTGTAGTTGCAGAACAAGCTAATGTTCCAGAGGATCAGCATACTTTAACTTCAAACAGTCATACTCAAGGAGGTAAAGAAGAGGCCGGTGTGCTGATTGTAGATAAACTTATAAAGGTTTCGGAAGTGACTTGTGTAATGCCCGATGCTGATAACTTCATCAATCAAGGGAAAATAGACAGTTTGCTGAATTCTATTGCTGAATCAGATCAAGATATTCTTAAAGTTGGATGTACAAATGATCATTCAACTCCTCCCCATACAGATAATGTTGTCTTTCCTTCTCTATCTGAGACGGAGGGAATGGTACAAAAAGAAAAGATGGGAAATGTTAAAGAGCTTACTGAGAGTGGTCAGGCTCAGGTAAGAAGTAATTTCTCCTATAATTTCAATCTGCACTTATATATAACTGGCTTATGATACCTATTCGCATGCTGTATTTCTGCATGATCTAATTATATGTATATATCCTGTTACTTTCAATAATCTTTAATAAATTGATAATTATGATATCAAACTCTATGTGTCTTGCGTCATCATCGAGGATTTCAAAATATTGCTTTCTTATTCCCGTTTTCTACTCTCTTTTTCTCCAATCTGAGGTGAAAAGGAAATTCATGCTTTATATTTTCAATATCACAGAATGAAATGGGTGAACACAAGTTTAAGGAACCCGAGCTTGTCCAATCCAACAACAGTAAGAAGGTGAATGAGCTAATTGGGTATAGGACAAGATCAAAACAGAAGAAGTAGAATTTTGGAGCAGCTGTACTGTATTGCTTGTATGCTGGAGCTGGCTTGCACTGAAGTACCTCTCTTCCTCTTCCTGGTTTTAATCTTGTTTGTCAAGTGATTTTCTACTTAAAAAAATGTGTCCTTATTACTATTTCCTGTTTTTGATGTGATACAGGTTAAGGCCTTTAAACACATGGATGAATTCAGTTGACATGACTTGTGACTGTTGTTCTAGTGGCGGTGGCCAATACTGTAGATGACTTAGCTGACTGTAAGCTTGTAGAAATTTGTATAATTTTTGTCCATCCTATCTATAGAACGTGTGCGGGTTTCTTGAATGAAGTTGGTGGTTCATATTTTGCGTTTATTATGGCTTCTGGGTTTTCCTACAGTATTTTGGTCAGTTTTTGACTCATCTTTCGCAGAGAACGGTCTCTGCTTGAAAGAAATTGGTGGTGGGATGTAATGGTGTTTTGTTAATTGTATTGGAAGTGAAACTTTATTAGTTATAAGAATTTGTGATAGTTCAGAAACCATATAGCGAGTCAGCGAGATGTCGAACTTGAATCAGATTGATGTCATTAGGCTAATTCAACACTAAAGACAGCATTAGCCATTTAGAATGATAATGTAGGACGTTAATTTCTTTATATTAGTGGGCAATGATTCTTTCTGATGCCTTCTTTAGGACTAGTAAAATATTTTTATCGTTATATGGTCTCACTTTTGCCCGTGGTAGGTGGAAGTTCTGTAATTGAAATTAAGAGCCAATCTTTCAGGTTGAAAGTGTCAAATTTGAGCTGCGTTTGTGAATTTTGATTCTGGTTCTTCTTTTCCCCGTTTCGTTATCTCGTTTTAGTCATTTATGACAATGGATTTGCATTTGTTTTGAGTAAGATTTTTTTCCTCCGTCTTTCTCAATTAGTTGGTAGGTTTGTTATCGTTATCTTTTTTAGGGAAATTATCATCTATCCATTGCATCTTTAGTTAAAATTTGAAAAACATTAAATTTTTAGAAAATGGATATTTTCGACTCAAAATTAGTAGTTGCGAATATTATGTATCTAAAAAATTAGTTATGAAAATGATATTTTCCATTTTTCTTAAAAAGAAAAAAACGGATGGATTGCTGACAATAATGTGATAAGATTACCACGTAGATGTTAACTATTTTAATTGATATATCCCTTATTAAAAGGACAATCAATGAAGTCAAGTTATTATGAAATAATAATATGTCATTTGTTTTCATAAAATTATGATAAAAGCAAACATAATAAAAACCATTCGTCTCCGATACACATTTAAATGATACAGCTAAAAAAAATTTAGATTTTTCTGTCTATTCGATCATGTTGTCTGAAAAGTTAGATTTAGGGGGTAATAGAGGTAACTTGTCTTTAGACAGATAATTAATATATTTAATATTAATTAAAAAAAAAAATAAACTGGTTAAGTAGTGGTTGGCACTCTTATGTAGGGGCAAATTAATTCAATATTATAATATAAAGGCTGAGCCCTACCCTACCGAATATTTTGCCATTAGACTCATGCTTTTCATATACACACAAAAAATATATATATTTTTGTTGATGGTGTTTTTCGGGCACTATATTATTTAAACAACACGACAGGGGTAAAAGGGGTAACTCCATTGATCGAGACCGTTAAAGCCGACCCGACAACTTGACGGTAAGAGGCCGAGCACTTTATACTAAATGGCCGAGCACTTGAGATCGGATGACCGAACATTATCAGATCGACAGCAGCATTCTCAGTTCAAATGGCTATCATGACCGACCTCATGAAGACCGAGCACATGACGAGGCGTGCTCAGGAAGATAAAGCATCCTATTCTTGCGGAAAAGGGATAAGTTGTCCTACTTTAATGGGGTAAAGTAATAACTTAATATCCTAATAGGATAAGGGAAGTAAATGTAGTTTTGATTAGGAATCCTTATGGGAAAAAGGGAATAGTTTTGACTAGGAATCCTGATAGGAAAAGGAGACCATCTCCAATTGGGAATTCTTGTACAAATAGGAATCTGGCTTCTTCACCATTATAAATAGGAGGGTAGAGTGAGTGTGTAGAAAAAAGTTGAAGGCATCTGAAAATCATCACAAGAGTGAAAGATTCGAATTGTAAGTTCCAATCTGTAAGAGCGAAAGAGAGGCCTGAGAAGTGTATTTGAGCAATAAAGAGCACCACCTTGTTCTTTCCGTGGACGTAGGTCGGATCCCAAAAATCCACCGAACCACGTTAAATCTCCTTGTCGATTGCTGTGTTTTTCCGTCTCTTGCTAAATTTGCTTTTGGCCCCCCATAACCAAACAAATTCACCGTTGAAGGAGGATTACCTCGGAGGTGATATTCCCATATTACCTCGAGACCAAAATCCGCCGTCAACAGTTGGCGCCGTCTGTGGGGAACTCTACGAAAAGCAACTCGCGTAATAAGACAAATGGCGGAAGGCGGAAACCAACAATCATCAGGGGGCTCGGCTGCGGACTGGATGGAAAAGATCGAGGAAAACCTTAGGAAGGAAAGGGAGGAAAACCAAACTCTACTAAAAACCATAGTAGACCGGTTGAAAGGATGGAAGGAGCACGCGACGGAAAATTCGAGGCCGGGACTAGCCGGCGAAGGAGTGAGATAGCGGAAGGAAAGAGAATTGTTGATACAAGCGAAGACGACAGACCTCAAGGAGGGAACCCTACAGGGTGAGATCCGTGGTATACAAAGGGATTCCCAAACCGAGGACACATGGGAGGAGGAAGATGACAAACCATCACCAGATCCCTCCTACGATAGAGCCCTCACAGTACCCGGAGGAGAGGAAAAGAACATACCGAAGAGGTGCGGGACGACGCCGACCCTGAGAAACGCCGCTCCCAAGATAGCAGAAAGAAAAGAAACCTCAGAGGGCAGTAATGGAACCAGGGACAGCGGTATGAAATCTTGGTTACGGGAGGAGCTGGTCAAATGGGGAGTATACCCCAACGCAAACAGAGGGGATATCCAGGACGTCAAAGATGAGTCCCCCCTCACGGAGGAAATAAAATCGGAGAAATTCCCGAAGAGATTTAACATGCCGACCATGACACCGTACAAGGGCCATACCGACCCTAAAACCCACATTGAAAGTTTCACCCTGCTGATGGAGGTGCAAGGGTAACAGGGGACGCCATCTGCAAAGTGTTCCCCCTAACTCTGGCCGGACCAGCCATTCTATGGTACAGGAGCTTAGCCCCAAGAAGCATCAGCAGCTTCACACAACTGAAGAAGTCATTCATACGACACTTCAAGGGGGCTTGTGTCCCCAGAAAGACGATTGGAGAACTCCGGCTCATGAAGCAAGGAGACGATGAACCTCTGAAGATATTTATTGAAAGGTACCATAATATGGTACTCGAAGTCGGAGGGTATGAATCCCCTGAAGCCCTGGAAAGCTTGAAAGGAGCCTTGAGGGTCGGAAGACTCTGGACCTACCTAAGGATCCAGGACACCCCGGACTACGCCACCGCCCTGGAGGTGGCCCGGAAGTTCGTTTCGTTAGAGAACGAAGAGAAAGTGTCCCGGAAAGGGAACAACATCAGGGATAGAACCACAAGGGAGGGCGCCCAACGCCGAACAGAAAAAGAATCCAGAAGACCACCCCGAAACACAAAGAATTCAAGCCACTGCACCGGGACAATCAGGAGAGAAGAACGCCGACCCAAGTAAACCACGTGGTCAGGGAAGATGCATACATTCCCCTAAAAAAACCACTGGGACAAATTGTCATGGAGATCCAGGGGAAAGGCCTCTTAGTGGAACCCGACCAAAGGAGGTTCCCCCCGGACAGAAGGAACCAAAAGGCTTATTGCATACACCACAACTCCAGAGGACATGCAACGGACGGATGTAAAGATCTGCGAGAACAAATGGAGGATCTAGCACGAAACGGGTATCTGAACAAATACATTGACCACGAGGTTATGACGACCAGACAAAGGGCATGTGGCCGCCAATTCAACTGAAAAAGGGCAGTTTGTCCCCAAAAACATAAATAAAAAACTTTCTCCTTTCAAAAGAAGGTTCTCGGCCACTTTCTTAAAACATAAATAGAAAGACCTACTCAAAAACCGGGGACAAACTTAGCACCTAAATACAAAAGAAACGACCAAGCAATAAAGACTTGGGCAGCTCGGGGCTTGACCTTGCCCCACCGAGGTCATTCAGTTATCCGGCTCGGGATCGGGCTACGTCCCACCGAGTCATGCACGTTGGTCTGAGGACAGAACACTCCCTCAGAGCCAAGTACGTCTTTCGGCTCGGGGCTGGATTGCGTTCCGCCGAGGTCCCTTCATTAATCAGCTCGGGGCTGGATTTCGTTCCGCCGAGGCCATATTCAGCTCGGGGTCGGGTTACGTCCCACCGAGTCATGCATATTGGTCTGGGGACGGGACATTCCCCCAGAGCCAAGTACCTCTTTCAGCTCGGGGTCGGGTTACGTCCCACCGAAGACATGCTCATTAGTCTGGGGACGGAACATTCCCCCAGAGCCAAGTATCTCTCTAGCTCGGGGTCCTCAGGGACATACCATGTAACGGATCCGTGAGAAGCATAGCACAGGGATGGATGATACCCCTGTGGCGATTGCTTACTCCAGTGTTACCGAACATAAGGAAGAACATGCCCTTAATGTGTCGAACACTCTTCTGATCCTCACCTGCCCGATGTAATGGATCCGTGGGAAAGCATAGCACGGGGGATAATGACACCCCCGTGACGATTGCTAACTCCAGTGATACCGGGCCTAAGGAGGAACATACCCTTAGTATCCCGGACACTCTTTGATCCATTCATCATCCGGATCCGCGGGAGGCACAGCACGGGGAGGCGTATACCCCTGTGGCGTGTGCCTACTCCAGCGTGGTAAGGAGGAGCCCTCATACAATACACAGGCTCCCGAGCGAACCGACGTGTAGAGGATGTGCCCTTACCGCTCATACGCTCTTCTGATCCGAATCCTGGTTCGCCGGGACACTGAATTGAAAGATTCAGAATTGTGTTTTGGAGACCTCGGACAGGACGCTGTTTTGAGGCATCCGTGTTGTGGTTTATACTTGCGAAACATTTTTGTTTTGGGATAAGCGATAAGTCGCCCCCGCCTTTTAATTTTATTTTCCAGAGATTTGTTTTTGTTTTTCACTGGTCTGGTAAGGGGACGCCCTTGCCAGATTCGGTAGGGTTTCAAAGGTAGATTCACTTCCCTTCTGATAAGTCCCACTTGATTAATCGGCTCGGGGCTGGATTCGTTCCGCCGAGGCCACTTGATTAATCGACTCGGGGCTGGATTCGTTCCGCCGAGGCCACTTGATTAATCGGCTCGGGGCTGGATTCATTCCGTCGAGACCACTTTTTCCTTTCTCTCAGCTCGGGGTCGGGGTACGTCCCACCGAGTCAGCCCTTCGGACTGGGGACATGAATTCCCCCAGAGCCAAGTACCTCTTTCAGCTCGGGGTCGGGTTACGTCCCACCGAGTCAGCCCTTCGGACTGGGGACGTAACATTCCCCCAGGTCCAAGTGCCTTTCACAGCTCGGGGTCGGGGTACGTCCCACCGAGTCAGCCCTTCGGACTGGGGACGTAACATTCCCCCAGGTCCAAGTGCCTTTCACAGCTCGGGGTCGGGGTACGTCCCACCGAGTCAGCCCTTCGGACTGGGGACGTAACATTCCCCCAGGTCCAAGTACCTTTCTCAGCTCGGTCGGGGTACGTCCCACCGAGTCAGCCATTCGGACTGGGGACGTAACATTCCCTCAGGTCCAAGTGCCTTTCACAGCTCGGGGTCGGGGTACGTCCCACCACGAGTCAGCCCTTCGGACTGGGGACGTAACATTCCCTCAGGTCCAAGTGTCGTTCTCAGCTCGGGGTCGGGTTGCGTCCCACCAAGTCAGTCATTCGGACTGGGGACGTAACGTTCCCCCAGGCCCGAGCATCTCTCACAGCTCGAGACAAGATCACATGCCACCGAGCACATCATCGTTAGCTCAGAGGCAAAATTTTCTCCTCACAATCGAGATTGGATCAGTCAGGGGTCAGGACCCCCAAGTCTCTGGTACAGATATTACAGAGGAGGAGTCATTTTTAGTTTGGACAACAAGAGGAACTTCATCTCCTGATGGAACGACCCAAGTAAGCAATTTGCTTTGAGGTGGAGAATCATTCTGAATAGAGTCAGCATCTCCAATAAACCGAGGATATGAAGATAGAAACAGAAGACTTAGTTGATGGCAAAGACAATTTCTCGGTGATTTCTGGAGCGACCACCAGCAAGGCAATCAGCACACCATCTTTTTTTATAGTTCCCGGCATCAACTCACAAACTCGTTGTTACCGAGAACTAGGGGACATATGTTGATGGTGTTTTTCGGGCACTATATTATTTAAACAACACGACAGGGGTAAAAGGGGTAACTCCATTGATCGAGACCGTTAAAGCCGACCCGACAACTTGACGGTAAGAGGCCGAGCACTTTATACTAAATGGCCGAGCACTTGAGATCGGATGACCGAACATTATCAGATCGACAGCAGCATTCTCAGTTCAAATGCTATCATGACCGACCTCATGAAGACCGAGCACATGACGAGGCGTGCTCAGGAAGATAAAGCATCCTATTCTTGCGGAAAAGGGATAAGTTGTCCTACTTTAATGGGGTAAAAGAATAACTTAATATCCTAATAGGATAAAGGAAGTAATGTAGTTTTGATTAGGAATCCTTATGGGAAAAGGGAATAGTTTTGACTAGGAATCCTGATAGGAAAAGGAGACCATCTCCAAATTGGGAATTCTTGTACAAATAGGAATCTGGCTTCTTCACCATTATAAATAGGAGGGTAGAGTGAGTGTAGAAGAAAAAGTTGAAGGCATCTGAAAATCATCACAAGAGTGAAAGATTCGAATTGTAAAGTTCCAATCTGTAAGAGCGAAAGAGAGGCCTGAGAAGTGTATTTGAGCAATAAAGAGCACCACCTTGTTCTTTCCGTGGACGTAGGTCGGATCCCAAAAATCCACCGAACCACGTTAAATCTCCTTGTCGATTGCTGTGTTTTTCCGTCTCTTGCTAAATTTGCTTTTGGCCCCCCATAACCAAACAAATTCACCGTTGAAGGAGGATTACCTCGGAGGTGATATTCCCATATTACCTCGAGACCAAAATCCGCCTTCAACAATTTTCAATCTGAATTTCAACAAAACTACATCAAAATAAATTCCGATAAATTGTGCTTTGAGTTTGAGCTCCCAATGTTGGATTTATTTTGATGGTATGGGCATTGAAAAAGAAAAAGAAAAAGTCAAAAACCGACAATTAAACAAAAAAAAAAAAAGTAAAGAAAATACTGACAATTAAAAGCAATAAAAATAAGTTAAAGCACCAAAAATGTAATAAATAATAAGTTAATGAAATTACTAGTGGGACCATTAGTAATTGGTCCAACATTGTATACGTCTACAGTTAGGTTAAAAACGGCAACACTCGTATTAGAAAGAGGATCAAAGAATCCACGCAACAATCACCCCGCCAGCCTCCGCCCCAAGAGTGAAGAGTCAGCTTAGCGAAAGAGATGGAGAGCAGTAGCAGCGCAGTCATAGCTGGCCTTCATCCAAATTGCCTAATCTGCCCCTCTTCACGTAACTCTTCTACTCTCTTCCTTCCTCATTCCGCCGGACAAAGGCGTCATTTCCTCACTCCCTCGTCTCTCAAGGTAACATACTCCCACGAATCACCTCTACTCTCCTCTGTTTCCTTTTTATTATTATTATTATTTTTTTTGTTTTTGCAGCTCCAAAAGCAAATTGCTTTTACTCCTTCCGTTTTGAACCAAACGGACTCTCCATTCAAGCGTTTTTCCGTATTATCTGATACTCTCAGGTTTGTGTATTTTTTTTTAATTATTTAATTATTTATCTTGTTTACGGTGTTTGGTTATTTGATTTTGAATACACTGTCAATGTTGTATATAGAAATAGATGATCAAGCAATGACTATATGATGAGATATTAAGAATACTCAAAAATGTAAAATAGAAAATTGGTGACGTGTCTTTGAAACAGCAATGAAAGGATTGATTTAGCCGACATAGATTGGGACAACCTTGGATTTGCGTTTTGTCCTACTGATTATATGTATGTCATGAAATGCGGACGAGATGGAAACTTCTCCAAAGGCGAATTGCAGCGTTTTGGTAACATTGAGCTCAGCCCATCTTCTGGAGTCTTAAATTATGGCCAGGTTTCACCCTTCTGTCTCTGTATTAATAATACTCCTTTTCTTCCGTATATTTTCACTTGAATTTTGTCCGTATTTGATGTTAGTTCTTAATCAAAATTTTAGAAACAAAGAAAGTCTTAGGGGTGGTTTGTAGTTTTGTAAACTTTACGGGCTAAGATTCACCGGTATCAAACTAGGGGTGGCAAAACGAATCAACGAATCGAATTTGTATCGAATCCTAAACGAATCGAATCAAAATGTGATGGATTCGTATTCGATTCGTTTATTAAATAAATCATAATATCAGGATTCGTATTCGATTCGTTTATTTACATTAATTTTTCATAAATATATACATATGACATATGTAATTAATATATTTACTAAAAATACGTAAACAAATATTGACAATATTTTTTTTTTTTATGGTAATTAGCTATAATTTCTAGAATCTTAATTGAAAAATAACAATAACTGGTAAAAGAAAATAATAAAACGAATCATAAACGAATCAATGAGTTTAAATTCGTATTCGATTCGTTTAATAAACGAATCGAATCGAATTGACTCATTTATTAAACGAATCTATTTTTTCAAACCCGTATTCGCTTTAAAGCGAATCAAATCGAACGAATAAATGAATCCTAACCCAAATTGCCACCCCTATATCAAACTGATGTAAGAAAAAGATAACTGAGAAATATTTTTCATTTTGGCAACTTAAGTTCAATAAAAAAAAAAAGAATATAAGTCGGGAAATAATATTTCTTGAGCATCAAGTTCTATAATGGATGCATCTTCATTCTTCGTCCTTTTTCTTTTTAAGAAATCAACTACTACCTGTTTACTTATTTTGATTATTGTTTATTATATGGTTGTTGGTTAAGTCACTTTAATCATAATATGTCTTTCTTCTTTTTGCCTTTTTGTAATCAGGGATTATTTGAAGGTTTGAAGGCCTACAGGAAAGAAGATGGTAATATTCTCCTGTTTCGTCCCGAGGAAAATGGAATGCGGATGAGGATGGGTGCAGAGCGGATGTGCATGCCATCACCATCAGTGGAACAGTTCGTGGAAGCTGTTAAGGCTACTGTTTTAGCAAACAAACGTTGGGTATAATATACTATTGTTTTGTGTTATTATTATATAACTAGTAATTAGAATTGCTCAGTAAAATATTCAATTGATAATATCTTGTTTCAGATCCCTCCTCCTGGTAAAGGTTCCTTGTATATCAGGCCATTGCTAATGGGAAGTGGAGCTGTTCTTGGTCTTGCACCTGCTCCTGAGTATACCTTTCTGATTTATGTTTCACCTGTCGGGAACTACTTTAAGGTTTGTTATGTTTGTTACTTGGGAATTGAGACTTTAGTATACATTTCAACTCACAACAAGGTGTCTTTTCCTTGCTTTCCATCACTCCTACATAATGTATTTGTTCACAGATACATGCACACCCCAAAAGACACTATATGTATGCATGCACACACATCAATATGACTTCTTTTTTTTTTTTTGCAATTCGCCTTCTTAAAGATGCATAGTAAATCACTTCCGTGCTTCTACTTATAAATTATTATTATTGGTTTCTAGCCTTTAAGACCTGGACACAATCCATTATTTTCTGCTCAATTTCATGTTATGGGTGATAATGAAACCTTTTATATTTTAATCAAATTTGATTGTTTCTAAAAAATATTAGGGCTGCAGTTAACAGCTCATAAAAAATTCTTTTACAGTTAGTAGAAAACATTCCCTTTTTGGGATGAATACAAAAGATTCTTTGTAGAAAATTAATTCAAGTGCTCTTTATTACTAGTGTTTCATAATCATTAGCTTCTCTGCCTAATTATGCATGGTACAATTGTAAGCATGTGAAAACTAAAAAATGTATTTGGGGAGCACTGTTTGTGTGTCTTAAATTTTATCATAGTAATTCTTTTTCAAGGATGATATTTGTCATCAACATTATCTTTATTATATATAATCTCATTCGTTTTCCATTTTCCTTTTTTTAGTAGAAATGGCATATCCTTTTACCATTATTGTCAAGTTGATTGTTTTTATGTATGCAATCTAGGAAGGCATTGCACCGATAAATTTGGTTGTTGAGCATGAATTACATCGTGCAACTCCTGGGGGTACTGGAGGCGTAAAGACAATAGGGAACTATGCTGCGGTATGCTTGCCTTGCATTGCCTTTTAATTTTTCTACATTTGTCTTTGCTTTTCTACATTTATCTTTGCTGAGGTCTGTTTTGCCAGTTACTCTTTTGTTTGATAAATTTGTCTCCTCATCGGTTCAAATCCTAAGGTTTATAGTTTTTTTTTTCCACTTAGTTGCTTTAATTTTGCCTACACACACACAATTGTGCAGGAAAACACACATATCTTCTTTGTATATTTTTCACTCAACAGTGTGATGTTCCCACTGTATTACTTTGTTTCATTGATGCCTTTTATTCAATCATAACAAAAGGAAACGGGTAAACATATTTTTTATGAATGGAAGACACCAATATTTTGGCCGGTTAACCATTTGGTCAAGGAAGATGACATTCACAATTCTGAATTGTTATTGTTATTTTATACAATTTAATTACTCATCCATTCAAGGTCTTGTACATAGGTTCTTAAGGCTCAATCTGCTGCAAAGGCCAAAGGCTATTCTGACGTTCTATACCTTGATTGTGTTCACAAGAGATACCTGGAGGAGGTTTCCTCTTGCAACATTTTTGTTGTGAAGGTACTTAATGTTTCTAATGTATTAATTTTTATGTTCATTATTTTCATACTTGCTTCTCTTTGAAAGAAAGAGAAACCTTCCCTGATTGTAATTACTTATATGCAAAACTATTTATCTACCTCATATAAATTTTTTTCACAAAAATGTTATGCACCAAATTGCATATCATTCAGTAAAGCTTCTAAACACCTGAATTTTACATTGTCATGCTCTATCGTGTCATGTAATTTCACGACTATTATAATCATGATAATCATGCCACTGCTTTCAGCAATTTGGCAAAACCTCCTCTACCATGCTGTTCCTGTTAGAGTTGTGTTGAGTAGTAACTTGACATCGTACTGGAGAATTTTGAAATTGTGTGGTTATTGATCCCTTGCATGTCATCATTGGCTTTAATTTGGGGGTGTTGATAGATAAGTTTGTTTATTTAATTTATTAAAAAAATTGTTGTTGAGGCATTCTTTTATTGAAATATCATAGTTGAATTGTTGATTATGTGACTCGAATGTATGCATTTCTAAATCAAACATTTTTTTTTAAATCAGTCTTCTAGCTATATATAGTGGAACTATTAAGAAATTGCTTCTCAAAAGGTGACGGAATTTTTAAAGATAATGAATTGCGTATTTTAGAGTATCAAGCATATAGCATGGCCTCACATTATTTTTTTTTACTCTGTTGACTACAAAAGGTTGCAATTAAGTATCATGATAGCTGCCCCCCTTATTTTTATTTTTTGGGCATGTATTAGTTCGATTTTGTCTCAGTAGCCTATACTTTCAGCACTTCAATTTTGTTGAAGTAAGATTAAATTATGTTCCAAGGAAAAAGGTTCCGTTGCTATGATTTCCTCATGTCCCATATTGGCTTCTGAAATTGTTAAAAGTTTGAACTCTTAGTGAACTTGCCTACAAGACTCACATTGTTATGTTTTATTATTTGGAAATGATTTCATGTCTACTTTGATCCTATTTCCTTTGTTGTCATCTATTTCTTCATGTCCTTCAGCATCTTTTCTCCGGTGCCATTTATGAAGCACTATGTCTATATATGCAATTAGTGTTGATATATTCTCCTATACAATGTGATCCTAGGATAATGTTATCTCCACTCCAGCAATAAAAGGGACGATCCTACCTGGCATTACAAGAAAGAGTATAATCGATGTTGCTCGTAGTCAAGGGTTCCAGGTACTGACTATGTATCTATGGAAATAAAGGCTTGACTGTTTGTTTTTTACAGTGAACTTGGCATCATGAGCTTGGAGGGATGGCAGTTTGAGCCTTTTGAGGATAATGCACTGTTTATACAGAGCATTCTCAAATTCTCATTTGCAGTGCCATGTCATTCTGGTTTTGTAGATGGAATCTTTCAAACTTCTCTGGTCAGTTTTTCAGTTAGCGGGCATATGCATTAAAGCTTCGTAATGCCTACAAAATATATTAAGATTGAGTCGGGTTGATAAAAGAGCCCAAACTTACCAAATGACGGTTTGAAAGATTTTGGGTGTTAAAAGATATGTTCAAGTACTTACGTGGTGGGGGTGGTTCTGGAATTGGACCTATGTTCAGACTTTGAGAAATTTGAAATCACTATTTTCTTTCCGTAACAGTCAATAGGCATGGTTGTTTTCTGCAGTGACAATTCCTTTGTTAAGTATTGGTTGCAAGATTTGAAAAATAATCAGTGACCTCAAGTTATTTTGGTTTTCCTCTTTTTAAATTATTGGCAGAAGTGGAATGTCTTTTCATTTGATTTGTTTTTCATTCTTTTCTTTTCCTCTAATTTTGTTGTTTTGTTCATCCAAATTTGATTGCCTAGCAGTCATCTATATTGACTTTGAGAAGATAAGTATTTGGTTTTGGATGTATGGTGAATCTGTCTAGAAACACCAAAGTTAAAAGTAATGTTGTAATTTTGTTATTAGCTGTAATTGGTGGCCTCTACCATGATTGATTTTTGTTTTTTTTATTACGAGGGATACATCTCCCTCAACCCTAAAAGTGTTTCTTTAGCAACATGTAGTATCTGCTGCACTAGCTGTGGACTAGGCAAATAGATTCTTGAACTAGTTAAGTTCCTAATGCTCATTTAAATATGCAGGTTGATGAACGCCTTGTGGCTGTGGAGGAATTGCTTGATGCTGACGAAGTTTTTTGTACGGGTACAGCTGTTGTTGTATCTCCTGTGGGCAGCATCACTTATCTTGATAGAAGGTAATAAGTTGTATGTTAACCGGTGAATGAATCAAAAGTTGTTTCCCTTCTTCATGTGCTGCTCTTGTTAACAAAGGTCATACAAGAGCAAGTTCTGGCTTAATTAATTAAATTTATGGTTTTCAACCAAATGAAATTCCATGACTAGGGTGAGTGGGATTGAGTAAAGGATCTTGTTTCTTGTTAGTTGGTAGACACTGGAAATTCCTCTTGGTGATTTTGGCAATATGTGAAATTTTATTCTTAAGAGAGATGCATAATCTGTTATGATTGAGTCATCACACATTATCTAAGACATAATCACTGCTCGTCAGTTTTGATTTTATTTATGAACCATGTAATAGAGTAGAAACCGGTGACCACATAAGGAGGATTGAACGGAATTAGAGGCTATACAAGAGCTATTTTCCTTTTCAATGGCTTTTCTGTTTAATATATAAATTTTTTTAGGACGCCTTAATCTTTGAGTGTCTTCTAATTGTCCCAAGAAAGAAATTTGTCATATGATGCAAGTCCTAAGAACATTTTCTTTTTCAGACAGTGAGTATTGACCATTTTGCTTGCTTTATCCTTAAAAGTGCCTTATTTATTTTATTATATATAAGACTTTGTATGTCTCACAAGTGCCCAACTGTGATCTTATAATTATGCAGGGTGCCCTACGGAGAGGGTGGTTTCGGCGCAGTCTCACGACAATTGTACTCTGTGCTTACGCAACTACAAATGGGTCTTATAGAGGACAAGATGAATTGGACCCTTGAGCTCAACTAGTGAATGCTTGAGTGACCAGTTCTGGATTTGCATTTTCAAACCAGTAGAGGAGATTTCACGTTTTCACCTCTAAATGTCCAATGACAGACAAATAAGGTTTATTCTTCTCAAGTGTTACCTAGTCAGTCATTATAATTAGACTATGCAGTGACAGTGGTTTTGAATGTGACTTGTAAAATATAGGAATTGTTTTACTATTTTTTTTTTCCTCAATTATTATATGCTTTTTTTATACCTTGTTTAAGCATGAAAAAAATTCACATACATATTTTAGGTTATGATTTAATATGAAAAAGAATACACGCTCAAGTATCCACTGCAGTTTTGATGCTCAATTCAAAGGCCAATTAACTAAAATGGATCACTTGTTTTGGAGATTATCTGTTACTCTGTTTTGGATTTTACTCGATAGTAATGACTTTGTAAAACATCATTTTTTTTTTTTTTGGAAACGATGGAAACCCCGCTACCAAACCACTCATTCTGGGTCGCGGCGCAAGTAAAACCACCGGCTGTCCCAGGCTCTTACAAGAAGTGCACCATCTGGATTCGAACCCAGAACCCAGAACCTCCCAGAACCTCAAGGTGAGATCCTGGACCCAACCACACCCCTTGGGACTTTGTAAAACATTATCATTAATACACAATTGCTCATAATGAGATAATTTATCCACAAACAAAAACTCTCAATGTACATTATTTTCATGATTGAATCTAGCATATATATATATATATATATATATTTGAATTGTTGGAAATCCAACCGTCAAATTATTCATTTCGGGTTTAAATGGAGCAGGTAAAATCTTCGGCTGTTCCAAACTCTTATAAAAAACGTACTTTCTGGATTCGAACTCAGATCCTAAGCTCTACACCACCAAGTCACGTCCTTTAGGAAAGTCTAACAAAGATAATTATTTCACATTTTCATAAGTTTATTATTTAAAAAATCATAAACTTTAGGATAATGGAATATCTAAAATATTGAATGAGACAAAATTTAATTCAACTAAAAGATTTTTTATTTTCACAAAAAAAATATTACACACTTCATTTAAAAAATTTAGACTTGAAAAAGTGACAAACTTTATCAAATTTCTTGATTTTTCATCCCGTCAACCAAAAGAACGGAAGGAAGATAATTCTTCTAACAATTACTTTATCCTTCACAAATGTCCAACTTCATTAAAATATTTAATGTGATTGATAAGAAGAAAGTCTAACTCATTACTAATGGAAAGTGACAATATATTATATTTTAATCCAAAAATTTCAATGAAGACGTTGCTGTGTATTAAACCATTGGCTTGTGGGAACGGTCTAATTAATATGCCACAATTTTCATTTAGCCCTAGTTGTATGACAGCACACACCCCATTACCACTCACTAATCAAAACTTTTCTCATCTGGGGATTACCATTTTTTTGACCTTTTTACCCCTTCAAATTTTCTTCCCTTCTTTCTAGAGCTTTAAACTCAGCACTATATAGCAATGGCGTTTAAAATAAAAGAGAAGGAAAAAAAATAATGTATTGTTGATTGACTTATAAAAAGATTGGCAAAAATCAGTCAATTAAGGAGAATGCTTTTTCTCTATAGTTTGTTACAAACATGACATGAGTCAATATGGAATTAGTCATGCATCGTGATGCTACAATGCTTGTTTGATCTAAACATATAACAAAACTTTACAAAACCAACTTATTTTCTCTTTTGTATTCGTCATAATCGATTAGAAATTGATTACGGGAATGACTTGGTCTTCCCATCTCGGATAATGTCAGTGAATACAAATCTAGAATAGAAACATATATAATAGCATAATATACAAAAACAGTATAAGAATTTTACGTCAATCTATTTGATGCCCAAAATTTTTAGCATTATACAGAATTAATTATCATTGGAATTTTAGCAAAATTAATTATATTAATAGTATATTAATTTTGATGGGGGCATATGTCATGATTACATAAACTACCTCGAGAAAGAATCGTTGTGAAAGTAACATGATTGAAGACAGTTTCAAAGAAAGTAGTAGGTCAAGGAAAATAAAAAAAGAGAGGTGAGAGAGGGTAGGCTACCGAGAAGACTATTTCCTTCTTACGTGTTGAAAACGTTGTACTTTTATTTCCATGCGGTGAAAAATTAATCGACATGCACATCCAAAGCACAGTGAAATATCAACCCCATCATTTATATAATTAATGCCCATCTTTTGACTTTTTATCGTTTCATGATCTCTAGTCAAGTCAGCCTTGTTCATTTTCTTTAACAAAAGGGAATTTAACAAAATTAATTAGAATAACTTTATTATTTACTAAAATAATTCATAATATTTAGATTTTACAAAAATGGATTTCGGAGAATCTATATCGAACTTCTTTTATTTTTTATTTGAAATTTTGAATATCTGAAACCGAGGTCTACGAAATGAACATAACATGACAACAAATATCTGAATTATCTATCAAATTTAGGAAATCCAAGTTTTTCTCCGAATGACATTGGTTTCAGGTTCATGCCTATAGTAGGTCTGGCATTTCCCATGCATGGTCATCACTCGGTTCATGCAGTATTTCCAATTGAATTTGGATGACGAGGTAGTCTCCTTTGAGCATCCTGCTATCATTAACCGGAATTTCTGCGACAAATGAGCCTCTATTGTACAGACGCATGCAATGTTTTCATGACAGGTATCGAAAAATGATATATATATATTTCATGATAAAAATTGATAGTGATTCGATTACTTAGTTATTTTTATTTATTAGTTTGGTAGATCGTCGTGCTAGGCATAATCAGTCGTCACTGGATATTCTTGTTGCTGATGATCCTCCAGTAGGCTCCGATGGCGCTGGCCCATCTTGCGCTGGTTCATATCACGCTTCTCATCTCACAGGTGATCCATTAGTCACTTTGTTACGTGACCGCGTGATTGCGATAAAGGAATGAAGGATCTATCGAAAGGAATGAAGCAGCCATTACATGAGGCGTTGGAACTTTTGAGGAGGATGTCAACCGAGAGAGATACTATGTCTGATGATATATTGGCTGACATTGATTTTGATGATATGTAATTTTATATATATATATTATATTATTTTCATTTTGATGTATAGTTAACGGTTTTGATATATAGTTAACTATTTATTATATATATATATATATATATATATTAAATTTTTTTACATATAACTCTCAAAATCCAAAAAAATAAATTAGTAAAATCAGTCTAAAAAACAAATCATAAATAAATTTAATTTAATTTAATTTATTATTTTAAAAAATATTTATTAATAATACTTATGAGATCCGAAATTACTTCGAATCTCCGAAGTTTCTAAAAAAAAAAATCGGAGTGAATTTTTTAGAATGTGGATTCTCTGGAGTCAATTTCAGAGAATGTGATTATTTTTATTAAAAAAAATAAAAATTCATATGTTGTGACTCATTTTGACAAATGATAAAAAAATTTTGGCTAGTTTTGTTAAATTTTCTTATTGAAATTGTTACATCCACAAAATTATTATAAAAAATAATTAAAATTATTTATTTTCTAGTTAAATATTTTTTTTTTTTGTTGGGAAGTGTTAGTTTGTTGGACGGACATATCTGAAGCCACGTCCATTTTTATGCTATCTTTGATGGACTTATCATTGTGATTTGATCTCTCTCTCTCTCTCATGCATTAGATCTCTTGTGAATAAATAAATAAATAAATAAAAAGAAAGAAAGAAAGAAAACAAAAACAGAGAGACAATAAGGTCTCATTTTGTGATGCAATTGATGTGACAGTGGGATATATTTTTCCTGTAAATTTAATTTGTAGAGCAGTACTATGTATCTCTGTCGTCTCTTTGATTATATATATATAATTATGGTCCCAAATGGCATATCACATATGAATCAATTGGATATTAATAATATATTCGATTACCCAAAGGCTAAAGCAATCTATTATTGTTGCAATTATTTCAAAGCTTTATTTAATTTATATTTTAATTCACCATTCAAGTGATTGGCCTATCATTAATTCAGTGGTTTCTCATGTTCCTTTTTCTTCTTTGTTTGGCAATTTCTGGTCACCAACCATAACGGAGAAGAAGTACCCTCTCTCATGTTCCACATGATCATAAGTCATATGCCAATATCTTCTAGATATTATTAACAACATGAATTTGTGATAAGATTTCTCATACATATGTATAAATTAACTAGCAATCAGCAATATTCTTTTTTTTTTCTTAAAGACATTGGAAACTCCACCGTCAAATCACATGATCTAAACTTAAGCGGAGCAGATAAAACATCTGGTTGTCCATTGGATTCGAACTTAGGACTTGTACCACTGAATTCGAATTTAAGACTTGACAGCAAAATCATAAACCTTATACCATCATCAGTAATTTTTTTTTTCCTCGAGTATTTCGGCTCGAATGCTTGTAGATTTGCATTTTGTATACTGATTTTATATAATTTAGAAAACACAAAATTTCTCGAAAAGAAGAATGGTAAAGAATAAAATTCGTTAAAACTATATATTAGAAGATCAATCGACCAAAATAAAATTTAGCAGCTATAATATTATGACCTATATATATACAATTTATGTAACAAACAAATTAGCATACCCCATTGAGTGAAGGAAAAGAAAAATAAACCAGTCATTAATTTATAATTGCGGGTCAAATCACCCACGATAAAAACATGAGGAGTTTTCTAATTGAAATTTCTCTATCATTTTAATCTGTATTATAATGTCAAACTAAAAAAGGGTGATGCTACATTATCAAGATCAAAATCCCAAAGACATTACAAAAATATAATGGAAATACAAAAAAAGAAAAAGAAAAAGAAAAAGGATGCTGTTTTGACTTGTTTTTCTTCAATGAATAACTTATTAATAACTTGAAACTTGTTTTTTTCTTTTTCAAGTCTATAATGTATAGCGTATAAAGGTTTAGGCTTTGAATAAACCTTGTAGAACCACTAGCTAAACTGATGATGTTTGAGGGTGAAATTGGAATTAACAACGAATGGAAAGCCACCACGTGTCACTAAAATTTAGGAATCTGAGTAGTTGTTGGGAACACTTAAGGAGAGTCCAAATCTTCTGTCCCATCAATTATGTTCCACTTCGTGCTCCATCAATCAAATTTGAACAACTAATATAAACACCAATCAAATTTAATGAGAGATATTAGTTGTCCAAATTTGATTGGTGAAGCACAATTGATAGGACAGAAGATTTGGACTGACATCACGAGTCGATGAATCCAAACAAACCATATGGTATTATACTGTTAATCCTTCAACGCCACGTGGAACACCCAAGAGAGCATATGATCCCATAAAAATGAGCCAATCAGTCCTCGCCATGTATCAATGCACGGACTAATGTAGTGATTCTTGAATATTTGAATGTCTCTATGAAACTCCTACTTGAGGAGAATCTCAGTCCTCTCCCTAATCTTTTCTAATTTGACCATCGGAGTGTCGTCACTGGACACTCCATCCAACGCCGACCCTAACGGTTCTTTGAGTTATTTTGCAGTTTTCTCTCGAGATGATCTCATGAATCCCAATTCTATTTTTTTGGCTCAAAGTCACTCTTCCTTTCTTCTCTTAAGACGAAGTTCAACCCCTAATTGTTTATAAGCCATATATGGCCTGACAAAAATGGACACAAAATTAACAGATCATATATAATTAAGATGGGTCATTCAAATGAACGATCATGATCATCATCCATTCCCATCATGGACCATATCAGACACGTGTGATGATATTAAAAAAAATATTTAAAAAAAGAAGAAGAAGAGAGAGAGGAGTCAAATGGAGACGGCGGATTAGCAAAAATGTATATAAATGAGGGTGTAGATTCTACACAAAGAAAGACAATGAGAAAAAAACTTGGTCTCCTTCTCTGTCATTTCTAATTTCTCAAATATAATACATAAAGTTATCCTCTTTTTCTCATTCTACTTTTTGAAAAACTTGTCTCTCCTTCTCCAGCTACTTATTCTCTTTTAATTTGTTATATATAATAGCATTATCATCATCATTATTATCAAGGCAAAAATTTAAAAGAAAAGAAGAGAAAAAAAGAGAGCTGCTATTAGCTAGCTACCTAGAAGAAACTAACATAACATGGGGAGAGCTCCTTGCTGTGACAAAGCCAACGTCAAGAAAGGACCTTGGTCGCCTGAGGAAGATGCCAAACTCAAAGCTTATATTGAACAACATGGCACCGGCGGCAACTGGATTGCCTTGCCCCAGAAGATAGGTACTTAATTAATTATATATAATCAATTAGTTAGCCTCCTCTTAATTCTTCATCATCATCAGTTTATGTATTTTTGAACGTACATGTTGTTAATTAATTATAATACTATGTGCATGTGGTTCAGGGCTCAAGAGATGTGGCAAGAGCTGTCGGCTTAGATGGTTAAATTATCTGAGGCCTAACATTAAGCATGGTGGTTTCTCTGAAGAAGAGGATAACATTATTTGCAGTCTCTATATAAGTATTGGAAGCAGGTAATTCATTAATTAATTGAGCTTAATTTCTACAATAATATTAATTAAGCTCTTGTAAGTATCACTGATTATTTATGTATATATATAGGTGGTCTATAATCGCCGGTCAGTTACCGGGAAGGACTGATAATGATATTAAGAACTACTGGAACACAAGGCTAAAGAAGAAGCTCTTAGGCAAGCAACGCAAAGAACAACAGGCACGGCGAGCTAGCAGCTGCCTCAAGCAAGAGATGAAGAGAGAGATTCATGAGAATACAGCTTTAATGGTTCCTGTAGCAGAGCTCATGAACGTCCAAACTCCTTACCGGCCAGAGCTCCCTTTTGTCACATCACTTGGGTATAATTCACAACAAGACCAACATTTCAAGGACCAGGCTTCTCTTAGGGACCTTCTGATCAAGCTTGGAGGAAGATTTTCTGATGCTGATCATCATCAACAATCAATTGAAGGAATCACAACCACTTACCCATTTGATGCTTCTTTCTCCCAAGATCAACTCTATGATAGTACCAATATGACAACTATGCTTGCTTCACCAACGTCCATGAATAGTACTAGTACTACTGCTCCTCAATTACCAAACACCATATACAATAATGTCATTGGTGCTGCTCCATATATGTCTCAAGGACTAGCGAACTTCCCGATTGAGGCAACTGAATTTGCTTATAGCAATAATAATCATCATCACTTGGATGAATTGGAGAGATTATATGGAATGAATTACACGGTGAATGGCAGCACTGGGACTAGTACTTCTGCAGAAAGTACAAGCTGGGAAGATATGAGCTCTTTGGTTTATTCAACAATGGTTTCTGATTATGAAACTTGTCAACAGAACGTGCCACAAGATTCAGCCTCCTTTGAAGTGCCAAGGTACTTTGGCCATAAATAATACTACTGTACGCCTGTGGGTGGTGTAAATCTTTTTATCACTAGGTATATGTGTGGGCAGAATTTCATCAGGAAATTAAACCATATTGAATTTACTAAGAGATTTCTTGCGATCTTCATTTCCGTTTTGACGATTTCTAATTTATTATTATCTTGATTTGTGTTTAATCATCAGTTCTCTTTTAATATATTTGTTGGGTACTTGCGTTTGAATCCGTTATCTTTGATGCTGAAAAAGGAATCTTAGGACATTGAATTTAGTTAGGTTTAGAGTAGATTCATGTGTTTTGATCTGTTCATTATTTGTTAGTAGCATGCTTATCAATGGCCGAAACCCTTAAGGGATGAGCCGGATAATTATCTCCGTTCAATTTGAAAATTTATTAATATGTATCATATTAGCAACTATTTTAAAATGAAGAATATCCACTTAGTGAAAATCAAATTTTGTCATTATTGAATTAATATTCTACGCCACTTATCATTATTCATCTTCTTGTTCAGTTTTATTTCTAAGAACTTTATAATCTTTCATTTCCTAATTAATTACAACGCAACAAAGTAAAGTTACTTTTTTTTTCCGGATCCCATATTATTTAACACATGCAAGACAAGCTTTTCCCTAAAATCATGATCAGAAGGGAATAGTATAATTAGAAAGTAGCTTTTAAGTTTTGGCTACAAGTTGCTCGGCTCTAGCGAGCAGGGCATCGAGTAAATGGCTGCATTTGTTTATTGTTATCTTCATGTCTGCAAATAAATACCAGTTGTGAATGCACATGAATTTGTATCAGTCCACCAATTACAATGACAAGAATTTGGGTACTTTCTGCTCTAATTATAATTATTAAGTAATTAATTAGGATATGTACTTTTTCAAGTATCCGCTTTTTCAGTACTTATCAAATTCAGCAATCACCTGAAAAATTTTAATTAAAAAAAAAAAAAAAAAAAAACCAGACCTAGTAGTTCGAAGATGTTAATGGGGCAAACGCTTTTTACAGGTTCATCCATTAGTTCCATTCCTCAACGTTCTTATGCAGAAGCTGAACTAAAGTTAATAGATGAAAAACACTTATAGGTACAGGAGTAAGGGTCAGTTTGGAATCACTATTAGATAAAAAAACACTTATATATATATATATATATATATATATATATATATAATATATATATATA
This sequence comes from Zanthoxylum bungeanum, assembly GCA_019454045.1. Lineage (NCBI taxonomy): Eukaryota > Viridiplantae > Streptophyta > Magnoliopsida > Sapindales > Rutaceae > Zanthoxylum > Zanthoxylum bungeanum. The sequence goes on along the minus strand of SKCR01023424.1, from coordinate 100,927 downwards.
TATATATATATATATATATAGGAGTAACGGTGACTCTTAAAAAATACTTTGATTTTAAACACTTTCAAATAATCCGCGTTCTTTTAATCTACACACAAGTAAAGAATATCTATATGAACATAAATTGATTTTTTATTCGTTAGCTCGTTTGGTCAAGTCATATATACCCCATAAATTAGGTCTAAGGTCGATTGCTCGTAGTTGTGTAAGTAAATAAAACATTCATATAATTATTAGTCTTTAAACCTAATTTTATTAATTTTCGGGGTTTATTCTCATCTTTTACGGGGCCTAATCAATAGTGAACCGTTAAAGGGAAATTAGTCTCCATATAAATGATGGGGGAGTTCAAATTTTCTTCTACATACTTTATATAATGATATTATAATAATAAAATACATAAAAAAAGACTTATACATTCCTTAAATATATATATATATATATATATATATAAAATGATCTCTAACATTTACATATTAATGGAAGTTGCGGGTTCTTTTAATTTCTTTTGGCAAAACTAGCAAAAAAAACTTTGTCATTTATCAAAATGAGCCACAACGTTTAAGTTTTACCAAAATGATCATTTTTTCCGAAATGGACTTCAGAGAATCCAAATTCTCAAAAGTCTACACCTAAATATATATTTTTTTATTTAAAACTTCGGAGATCTGAAATTAAGACTTTGGATCTCCGAAGTTTTAAAATTATAAAGGTCGAAGTCTCTGAAGTGGTCACATAATACGACAAAAATATCTGAATTATCCATCAAGACTTAGAAAATCCGAACTTTTCTCCAAAGTTACTTAGGAATCTGAAGTCTTCTCCAAACTTATCTCCGAATTTATGACCGGTAGTGTTCCTTATTACTTCCCAGATAATGAGTATTTCAATCGATACCAGAATATCTATTTGCATGACCTATTATTGGGACATATATAGTAGATATAGAAGATATTAAATGATATGGATAGATAGATCTACTGCACGAGATGAGATGAGACAACTCGTATACTTTAGACGCCCCAATGTATGCTTGATTATGTCAGATGTTCATCAGTAACATCGATCCGGAAATGATTCAAAAACACCTTTTTCAGTTTCTACTTGGTTGTTCGGAAGGAGGTTGAATATTACCTCTAACTTGATATGTGAGATATTGGGGTGTCCGGTTGTAGATGATATGCAGTTTGGGCCTTATGATGACAAGCGGTACAAAATATGAATTGATCATAGAGCTGCCATGGGTATGGTACTAGGATCGAAGTTTACGGAGAGTGAGCGCGCCTCATTTTATGATGACCGATTGTGCGTTTTAAGGTGAAGGCATATCAAACTATGCATTCGGCCTATAGAGAATATCATTCAGTTGATTATCAAGCCATGTATTGGTCACCAGAATGAGGTCAATATTTTAGACATCGTTTTGCTAGACTGCATGCTACAAGTCATATTTTATATTATACATATTAATTTATTTTTATATTTTGTATTATAGACAAATCCTAAAAATATTTTTTTCATTACAGGCCCGCATGGTGGACAAATGAGCTCTTATTATAGGATATTAATTTCAGGTTCATGCCCATAGTAGGATGAGCATTCCCCATGGCATGATCATCACCCGACTCATGCAGTATTTTCAGCTGAATTTGGATGACGAGTTGGTCTCTTTTGAGCATCCGGTTGTCATTAATAAAGAATTCCTGCGATGGAGGAGCCTTTATTGTATAGAAACATACGATGTTTTCATGACAGATATCGAAAAAGATATATATAATTTATGCTAAAAATTGGTAGTGAAGGTTATGCAGAAAGAAGTGGATGATCGACAGAAAGGAATAGAGCGGTCATTATATGAGGCGTTAAAGCTTTTAAGGAAAATGTCAGTTGAGAAAGATATTAGGTCTGATGATGTATTGGCTGACATTAATTTTAATAAGTAGTTTTTTTTTTCATTTTGATGTATAGTTAACGGTTTATATATATATATATATATTTATATATATATATATATATATATTATATATATATATATATTATTTTGTTACTTATGAGTCCCAAAAGAAAAAAAGAATGAGAATTTAGAAAAATTAGTTCATAAATAAATAAAATTTATTTTATTAATATATATATAAATATAAATATAAATATAAATATAAATATAAATGAGATATTATAAAAAAATACCAAAAAAATTAATAACTTCGGAGATCCGAAGTCGTAACTTCGGATATCCAAATTTTTTTTTTTTAAAAAAAAATGGTGTAGCCTTAGAAGAATTTGGATTTTCCTAATTATACTTCGAAGAAAATGATCATTTTGACAAAACCCAAATATTATGACTCATTTTGACAATTATAATTTATTTTTTTTTTTTTGGCTAATTTTGCCAATTTCCGTTTCTTTTATGTAATCTCAATAGACTTTATTAAGAAGCTTAATTAAGTATTTATACTCTCCACTCCACTCATACATGGTGTCATCGTCATTGCTCAGAAACTGCATTTTATAATAACTTGTATTAAGTGGAGACATCATCCATCCATTGAGAATAGTTCTTACATAAACTGTTAAGTTAAATTTTGAATATTAAAAATTAGTAAGCCATTCCACTACCTAATGATTTTTTTTTTCTAATGTCAATTCATAGACTGAAGGCCAACAATCACGAAATGATCTGAAGTTACATTATTAAGGCAACTAACCCAAATTCGATCGTAAAAGATTAATAATTGAAGAGTGCGAGTTTGGATTTCTTGACACATTCAATTATGCATTCCTTAGTTGGCTACATTGCTTGCTTTAATTTATTTATTATATTTTAGCAAAAGAAAATTTTGAAATCGAACAACTTCTTAAGAATCTTGCAAGATCCATTAGTGTTTTTTCATATGTTTATTTATTTAACAATTATTATATAATAATTTGTATAAAGAAAACCTAACAAAGTAGTAGAGATCGATTTTCGAGTCATTAATTAATTTATAACCATATAATATGTAAAGGATAACGCTAATTAATTGATTACTTTAATAAACAAGCAAATCAAAGACACTGTATGCCAGGTAAACAAACAAAAGCTTGTCAACTATATTCATAACATAATACTACTAATAAAAATAAAAGCACATCAATTATTTGCACCATAAAGAGTACATGATAAATGTGGACACTCTCAAGTCAAAAGGATTTTTTAAAAAAAATAAAGCACTATAAGCTAAACAAAAATATATCTCAAGTCATTATATAGGGAAATTAGGGATCAAAATTTTCAAAGTCAATCAAAAGCTACCTTTTCTTCAATAAAATTAACGTTTAAAAAAATAAATAAAAGTCTTTTCCAACTATATAAATTTTTTTAGAGTCTATCAATTCAAAACTATTATCGTCTTCATATATACAGCTAGCTAGCTCAAACCTAGCTAGCACCAATTGCATGATGAATCGTCTACGTGCAGATACATCATTCTTTATCATCAACAGCCGTAGATCTTGATCTTTAATTGTTTAACCAGTCCTCATGTCATCACATAACACGAGAAAATCTACGATGCAACAGAGGTATCACGTCATCCATGCAACAAGTTAATCATCTATTGCCACACGTGCTAAAAAATTAAAAAACAACTAAAAAGGTAAATATTAAATTATACATATCATTTTCTAATTCGTTGGTGGTACCACGTCATCCATACCTCCGTTGCACCAAAGAATTACTCCACCTAACACTACCATTGTGTGATTTTATCTTCTTTTTCTTTTTTAACTCGTTCAACACACTTCATTTTTGTTTATGATTTTGTCAAACACACGTACAAAGAATTAAAGTTTTGGGTTTCATCACTATTGAGTACACGAAATCGAGTGGCATCTACATTTTGATGTCAAGAAAATTCTTTTCTTGTTAACATGCATCATTCGTTAATCCATGGCTGCTGGCAAGCGTTCGAATCATTTTCAAGAAACATAAGGGTCTTTGATGAAATTTTCTCAATGTTCGTCCTCTCTTGTTTATATATTTGTGTTATGGCCTTCTTATGTTTGTTTCTTATCTATTATATCCCTCATCGAATTAAAATCCTAGTTCTGCCTATGACCTCTTGAATTTATTATTATGTGACATGTTTTTTTATTTTAAAATTGTTGGAAATTCCACCGCCAAACCATCCCTTCCGGGTTTAAGCGGATCAGGTAAAACTTCCGGCTGTTCCAGACTCTTATAAAAAAATACATTCTCGGAGTCAGATAATGAACCTTACACCATCAAGTCACGCCCCTTATGAACGATTACGTGACATGTTATTACGCTAATAAAAGAAAAATGATAAATGAATTTTAGCTCATAAGTGTAATTGCTTACTTAGGCCAAAACTCTCCCTTGGAACTACATATTGATATCATGCAACCAAATTAAGTCAAAATATTTGTTTCTATCTCAACTTCCCTTGTGAGTTGTCAAATTGGCCATATAGTATTTTTTTTTTTTAAAAAAAAAAATTAAAATGATCAGAATTGAGTGACATTCATGACTTGAAACTGTTAGTTAATTTTGTCCACATATGCACAGGCTTAAAAAGTCTTCAATTTTGACTCTCAAATCAATCATTTATTTTAACATATCTTTTATATTCACTATCAGTCCTAATCCTTCCCGGGAAAAAAAGATGTTTTTGTTACATGACTGATCTTACAAGGGCTATTTTCAAAATACTCCTAAGGTTTAATCTAATTAATATCAATATACTCTTCAATAGGGGTGGGCATTATCGGATTCGGATCGGATCGGACCGAATCCGAATCCGATCCGATCCGAAATGCCCACGATTGTTTGAGTTCGATCGGACAATCGAACTCGATCCGATCCGATCCGATAATTATCGGATCGGATCGGATCGGATCGGATTGGTTCGATCCGAATTCGAATCGAATCGAATCGGACCAATTCGATCCGAAATCATCCTATTTCGGATCGGATTGGTCCGATCCGATTCGAATTCGGTGGGTTGAGTCAAAAAAATCGAGCGGATTTTTTTTTTTTTTATATATAACGACGTCGTTTTGCATATTAAAAAAAAAAAAAAAAATTCGATCGGAAATCCGATCCGATCCGAAATTCGTCGAACCGGACCAACAGGATTCGTTCGGATTTGCAAATCGGATCCGATCCGATGCCCACCCCTACTCTTCAACCTTCTTCGAAATGAGCTTCCAATAACCCTTACTAAGAATCCATTAATTTGAATGTTTTAATTAAGTATTATATTAGAATTTACTGTTATTACATTTATTGGTCCCCTAAAAACATTCGGTATGTTTTTGGGTTGAACTTTATTATGAATTTATTTGTATGGATCATACTTGGATCCCTAATCCGCTACTCATCTGATATTTTGCTTAAATTTTAAAAATACATTGACATGTGTTCTTTTTTAATTTAAATAGTTAGTATTTATTTGTCTATTTTTTAATTAATAACCAGTAAAACTCTGCATTTTAGACATTTTTTTGGAGAAACATTGAAAATTTCTACGTCAAACTATCCAACTCAAGTTTAAGCGAAACGGGTAAAGTCTCCGGCTCCTTCAGGCTCTAATAGGAGTGCACCCTCTGAATTCAAATCTAAAACTTGAACAACTAAATCCTAAACCTTATCTCATCAAGTCATATCCCTAGAGGTCCGTTTTAGACATTTCAACAGTTCTTAAAAGCACACAGCGAACAAAGATGTTTCCTCGCAAGTCGGTCTTTAAAGGATACCAATTTGGCGATTATGAAATTACATTAACATTGTAACACTCTTTGATTACATTATTAAGTAGAGGATTTGAATCCATTCTAAGTATGTTTTAATTAATAGATAATGCTCACATTAATTTGTCAGAAAGTCTCTTAAGAAAATGCGTTAAGCTTGGAGACAAATACAAATGACATGAAAACAATTCTTCTAAATGCTCCAAACATTTCTCAACAAACAGCAAAGATACAAATTCAACAAAGCATATATGGCAATAAAATAAATAAAAGATGCATGGCACCTTCAATAAACAATTCAATTATAGAACCCACTACTGTAACTGTAACCATGATTATATAATTCTCCATGCAATACATCTGTGTTTTTATTCATCTCTATCTTCATAATTGAAGTTCAAAGTCTTTAATCTAAAATAAATACCCATGCACCTCATCTCTCATCTCATTAGAAATCCCATTCGATTTAATGATTCACTCAACAACCTGTGTTCTCACGATTTTATTCTTGATATGTACTTAAATCATATGTATCAAATTAAGTTAATATGATTATCTAACTTATTAGTTACATATATCTATCCCTTGAGGGCGTGGCATCATATATATATAATGAGTCGACCTATTAGCAAGATATTATCTTACTAATTAACGATATCATCACTTATAAGAACATAATTATACATATTCTTCCCCAGCAATATAGGATATCGGAGTTTCTAATATAGGATGATAATAATTAATTAACTTCAATCTTTTTTCACATTGTCAATTTAAGAAATTAGAGCTCCCATAATATCTCAAAGTTTTCAACAGCATCAACAAATATAAAAGGATGTATATATATAATATATAATAGAGAATGAGTCGAAAACCAGAATAGCTTCAAATAAATCCCAGCCTTGGTTTTTGATGCGAGACCAAGAAACTTACCTTTTTTTTTTTTTTTTTTTTGAAAACGATGGAAACCCTGCCACCAAACCACTCATTCTGGGTCGCGACGCAGGTAAAACCACCGGCTGTCGCAGGCTCTTACAAGAAGTGCACCCCCTGGATTCGAACCCAGAACCTCAAGGTGAGATCCTGGACCCTACACCACCAAGCCACACCCTTTGGGGACCCAAAAAACTTACCTCTCATTCATAAAGTTCCCATTAATAAAATGTACCTAAAAATGTGTTGGGTAAGCAGTGACATCAATTCATGAGAATAATGTGGACACTTGAATAAAATGAACCTCCATATATATAGTACCTCATGCAAGTCCTCTCCTTCAATTTTATACATGAGTTTCACCTAATTTTCTCCTTAATATGCCTCAATCACCGATACCCAGGTAGATAATACAGTCAAATTTTCTATGTTCTTATTGCTAATTAAGACTATAATTAGAAAAATTAGCAAAAATAATAGGCCCCAAAGGGGATGAGAATATAACTTATAAGTTGATAGAATCATGTCCGAAAGATATGAGAACATGAATCAAATGCTACGAGAACAAAACCCGTGAACTAATAAAAACTAGGTTCGAAGACTAGTAATTATATGATGAGAAATCAAACTCAATATCTATCATATAAAATATGAGTGTCTTGATCAAGTAAGTTAATACTTGTTAACATATCTTAAAGACTTATGAAACCATGAATCCAGTTAAAAATTAATTTTATTTTTGAAAACTCCGATAATTGAAATATGAGAAAATTGTAAGAGCCAAAGTTTACAATTAAGTAATTAATATTAGTAAAGCCGGGGCATCCTCCAGATGAAGCAGCAACCAAAGTAGAAAGAGTCAAAGAAGATACAAACAAAATTTTGAAAAAAAATGCAAGCTACTTTTAAGAGCACAAATGAAACATCGAGTCTGGCCTTTACTTTAGTTCAAGACTTCAAGTCACCCCATGCCGCCACAAAAGCTAGGCGATGACCTTCTTTCACACTTTTCATTTTCTAATTGCACTAAAATCAAATAAATTTATCTACTATTTTTATTTGTATTTTTTGTGAATCTTGCTTTACTCCTATATTTTGAGATAATTACCCAATTAGTCTCTATATTTTTAAAAAAAGGTTTTATCATTTTACTAATTTAAAAATTGAGAAAAAATATATTGGTATAAAATATATTGGATATAATATTTTACTATTATATATTTGCAACTTTATATTGTACTATAAAACTTTACATTTTACTACAAGCCTTATATTTTACTAATTTATCTATACAAATCGTTAAAGAGAATATGGGGCTCAGTCGCTCTAGTGAAAGGAAAGCAGACAAATGACCTCATGGAAATGGGGATGGAATAAAATTAGGGGTAGACAAAACTGATTTTAGTTCTAGTTCTGAGTGGAACCGGAATCTACCCGAAAAATATTAATTCCTAACATTTTAAAACCGGAACCTACCTAAATAAATAGGGTACCTTATTTATCGGTTGTGTTACTATATTTTCCAATTATAACATAAACCATACATGAAAAATTCGGTTCCTAATGTTTTAAAACAGGAACCGACCCTAAATAAACTGGTTCTAATTCTTGTTTTGGAACCAAAAAATCGGTATGGTTCCTTACAGTTCCGGGTAGAACCAAAACCGATACTCACCTCTAATAAAAACACCTTCATTTGTAAAAATATATTAGTAAATTATTATACCTCAATATTTCTTATACCAATTTATTATTTCTTAATTTCTAAAATAGTGAAATGATAATAATCCTTTTAAAAAGTAACCAAAAATCTGCTATGTCAGATTTGTTCTAATATATCCAATAGTTGTGGAAGAATTACATTAGTAATTTAGGTAATTATTTAAAAAAAAAAAAAAGGAAAAAGAAACAGATACTGACTAAGTAATTAGCTTAAATTGCATGGATAAAAAGAGTATTTATCCCTTCTTCTTCTTTTTTTTTTTTTTTTAAATTATAGGGTGATGATGACACTCACTAACAAAAAAAATGATATTTTATTCTATTTAATTAAAATGATATTACATTAATAATTTAGGTAATTAAAAAAAAAAAAAAAAAGAAGAAACAGATACTGACTAAGTAATTAGCTTAAATTGCATGGATAAAAAAGAGTATTTACCCCTTCTTCTTTTTTTTTTTTTTAATTATATGGTGATGATGACACTCACTAACACAAAAAATGATATTTTATTCTATTTAAAATGATATTTAAAGTTAACAAAACTTGTACTTATTAGTCAAAATAATTGATAGTTCCTTGTGAGAAAAAAAGATGTTTCTGTTCATTCTTTTTCCAGGAAGAATAAGTCAGCGGACTTTTGTTCTCGTTTTGGCTGTTGAAAATAATTATTAAAAGATGGAGATTGTTTATTAAAAAAAAAAAAACGATCGTTTTTCCCTCAATTTCTTGTCCAGATTGGCTGCATTTGAATTCCCATCCATAAAATATCAGTATAATTTTAAATATATAAAAATTTTAAGTGATTTTCTTCCGAAAATGTTACATAAAATTTTATTTTTTCCCTCAAAACTTCATATATATATATATTATTTTTATAAAATACAAATCATATCCATGATTAAATTCTTTCATAAATTTTTTATTATTATCGAAAAAAATGAAACACTATTAAGTTTTAATAATGGAAAAGTTGTTTTCTCGATAAATAGGCCTCCTTTAATACCAGAAGTAGTGCCAAACTCAGCCCACTTATAGGAATTCACACATTAACTGGCGCTAATGGCACCCCTTCGTTTATTTTATAAAACCCTTTTGATTTTTATTTACAATTTTAGCCGTTTTAAAATTGTGTAAAAAATCAAAAACCTATCTAATTAACCCCACATACGGTTTTTTCCTCCCTCCATCACGTACTCCTTTACATTTACAGAGTTTACATTTCGAATTAAAGAGAAAATATTTAGAAAACGGGTTTGAGTAAGATAATTAAGGGGTGTTACTAGCACTATTCTCGACTTTTATATATATATATATATATATATTATTTTTAAAAAATACAAATCCTATTCATGATTAAATTCTTTCATAAATTTTTTATTATTATCGAAAAAAATGAAACACTATTAAGTTTTAATAATGGATAAGTTTTTCTCTCGATAAATTGGCCTCCTTTAATACCAGAAGTAGTGCCAAACTCAGCCCACTTATAGGAATTCACACATTAACTAGCGCTAATGGCACCCCTTCGTTTATTTTATAAAACCCCTTTGATTTTTATTTACAATTTTAGCCGTTTTAAAATTGTGTAAAAAATAAAAAACCTATCTAATTAACCCCAGTTTTTTCCTCCCTCCATCACGTACTCCTTTACATTTACAGAGTTTACATTTCGAATTAAAGAGAAAATATTTAGAAAAGGGGTTTGAGTAAGATAATTAAGGGGTGTTAATAGCACTATTCTCGGTCAGATTCAGATAATGTTCCTGTGGAATTTATGTGGATGACAGATAAAGATTAAAAAAAAAATATCACGGCCACATTTATTACAAGGTCAGCTTATTAATCAATTTGAATTAAATTTTATGATTCAGATTGGACCGTAGAAGGATGAACAAATGAAACAAGCCCTCTTTTGACATTGGGCTCGGTGTCGGTGAGGACTCGTGTCAAACTCCAATCACAACTTGTTGACAAGATGTGGAAAAAATTATGAGCCTTTGAAAAAGACCAGAATTTTAATGGGCCTTTGCTGGTGAAACATTAGAGATTAAAAACAATTATCAAATTTTCTTTTTTTTTTTTATTCAACAATGGAAATTGTTTCATTGAACACGAGACTATAAGGCCAATTTAGACTTTGAATTGTGAATAAAAACAAAATTTGAACCCCAACTTACACTAAAAAAGTAATTATTAGATAATTTTTTTAATTTTAAATTAATTTTTGGATTGAATTACATTTATAAATTTCGACAGTGATATTATAAAAATAATAAAAGATGGTGGTGGGGGATGGACCGAATTATGAAAAGATGAAAAATCGTAAAAGGTCGGTCGCAAATTTGTGGCGGCAAGACACATGAGCGTGATATGGGGGATTATCCTCGTCGATTTTGCAGCAGCAACAGAGAAAGCAAATGTCAGGAGAAAGAAACGCAATTTTCAAAAAGGTTACTGAGACATGCAGTAGACACGTCCCCCATTAAAAAAGTACTGGAATCAAATAAAATGTTGTAGCTTTTTAGTATCGAGAGAACTTTCAAGGAAGAATCATCACACATATTGAATTATATATCTTAATATCGAAAAGGTGTTAGGATTGGACGATTGTAATTCAAAGTGTGAAGCCACTGTTCTTGCATGAAACATGAAAACACTGATACTCTTTTTTTTTTTTTTTTTTGGATAACCGGCGTGTCCGGGTCAGCTTACGCGCACCTCGACTAATTCCGGGGACCTGTGCCCCGTGCCCTCAGAAGTTTCCCAACACAGATCAGGGTAAGTCGCTGACTTTTCACACCAGGGGGCATGGCCCCAAGGAAATGCATCTAGGCCTTTTACTCGTTAGTCCCGGCAAAGCCCCCAGACGGCGTATTTTTTTGAAACTTGGGTTTATGTCAATTAAAAAAGAAAAAAAGTATTAAAGGGAGGGGAATTGGGCAGTCAAAATTGTAACAGGCGTGCCAGAAGCAATTCCGGTAATAGGATCTCCTTTGGTAGAGTTATTACGCGGAAAAAAGATGATGTTATACTTAATTAAATCGGAATTTCTTTCCGGTTAGAATTTTCTTACCATTTCTTTCACTGTCTATTTTCTTTTAACTGGATAATTAATTTAATTGGAGCCTGAACCGAGTTGAATTTTCAAAGATACATCTAAATCGAAATGCGAAAGCTTCTGTTCAATACATAATGACGGAAGCTAACTTTGGCTGGTTAATCCGATCGGTTCATCGATGGTCGGCAAGTATGGTGTAGATCAACCAGAAGAGGTATGTATAAAAGTATTTGCTCCAAGGAGGAATCCGAAAATTCCATCCGTTTTCTGGGTTAATGCACTGATACTTGTATACATCTTTTTGAATTTTGATTGGTACGTTGTATATATATTTTTTCTTATATTTAGTTGATTAATAAGTATAGGCAGTGTTAGTGTATAGCCCTTGGCTTGCTGAAGGAAAGGTTTATATTTCTAGTGTAAATGGCAGAAATGATAGTAATCAATCAATCCTTATAATTATAAACACATATATATATATATATATATATATATATATATAATATATATATATATATATATACACACACATATTTGATGAATGACTTGGCGAAATATCAAAATAAAATCATAAATCCCAATTAAGTTGGTACTTATAAATTTGTCAAATCATGTGCTAATCAATATATCTGGTTAAGGAGTAAATCTTTGGTGCAACAGTGGTATGGATGACGTGGTACCACCAACCAATTAAAAAATAACATATTTAATTTTCTTCCGATTTTTTAGTTGTTTTTTGACTTTTTAGCACGCCTGGCAAAATATGATTGGCTTGTTGCATGGATGACGTGGTACCACTGTTGCACCAAAGATTTTATCCTGGTTAAGAGTGAAAGGTACATGCAACTCTCATTAAAATCTTTATCGGTAAACCCAAAAAGAAACCTGATAAATGAAAGAGTAAGGAAGAGGCAAAAATAAAAATACAAGTAAGGAAAAAAAGTTAAGAGAATCTACAAGTAGGAAAACAATTGACATCAAGATCAAGAAGCTTCAAAATCAGAGAAGGGGCCTCATTCCATCACATAAACTTAGCAAGAACAACCCAGGTTAGCCAAACTATCAGCAACAGTATTAACCTCACGATAAGCACGCGAAAATGCGGAAATTAATTTTGATTAGCTATAAACAATCTAAGGGGAAACCGGATTAAGAGTATTAAACAGGTGAAGAACCAAAATAGAATCACATTCCAATTAGAAATTATGCCAACTATTATCGTATGCTAACTCAACAGCCAAAATAAGTAGTATTAACCTCAAGGTTCTAACCAAAACCACCTAAGTAATCACCTAAATGATCCCTAAAAACACCACCACATACAGTAAGATCAGGATTAACTTTAGAAAGTCTGTCTGAATTAGTCTTAATCCAACCAAAATTAGGAGATTTCCAATAAAAAATATAGGTCTTTAGGGCCATCCCAAAAAGAAGGAGATACCCAAATCGGTCACCATATTTTTGATGATACCAACATATAAATTATAGTTTTGATTGTGAAGTCAAAAGTCTTTTTTTTTTTTTTTTGCCAACAAAACAACAGTTCCTTTCCCTAGACAAACATTGGCTAAAGTATTCTGAGTGCAGCAACTAGTTGCTTGCTGCTAATGACAAAAACACGTTGTGCATGTTTTGAAATTTATGGTACCCAATGAACGTGACTTGATGGTATAAGGTTTAGAATTTAACATTGAGGTCTTGGGTTCGAATTTAGAAAGTGCATTTTTTGTAAGAGTCTGAGATAGTCGAGGGTTTTACTCACTCCGCTTAAGTCCATAATGAGTTCGAATTTAGAGAGTGCATTTCTTAATTAGTCTAGTTTATATTTATGAACTAACTCATGAGTTGAGAGTTTGCCTCAAATTTTTGTTTTTATTCTTGAACTAAAATCAGTAAATGTAAAATAATCTCCTGGACAAAAATATTACAACATGAACTTTAACATAATTTTTGTATATATATATATATATATACTAGTGTGTCTGTGCCTACGATACGGTTTTATAATTAAAATTTATATAGAGATTAAGATTTTGTTATTTAATTTGTTTATAATAAAATAATTTTATTTTTTAATTAAATGATTTGATTCTTTAATTTATTTGGTAGTTTTCATGTTCCATTAATAAATGATTTTATTCTTTAATTTATTTGGTAGTTTTCATTTTCCATTTTTATAGAGATTCTATAATGAAATGACTTTTTATCAGCCGTTAGATTATAATGAAATGATCTGAGCCGTCAATTAAGACACATAAAGATAGTTTTTGGATGCATTATCTCTCTTAATCTTAACCATATGTTACATTCTCTTTCCTCCCACACCATTTTGCTTATATATATATTTCAATCATTCAAAATGAAAATCCAAAAACGACATCAATCTATATATGGAGCCCTAAAAGGGACCCAAATTCATGATACTAGAATTTGTATTGGTATGGGAAGTGGGCGAGAGAAGCAATTACTATGAGGAGGCAAAGGCAAAAGGAGCCATGTCGATATGGTCCCATTTTGTCCCAAAGATACAAGCATCAGTGAAAGCAGCACATACCAGGTTGCTCCTTCAAGAGTAGTGCCATTTCCAAATAACCCCTTCCTCACAATAACTCTCTTATGCTGCAGGTGTTCTATGTTCCCTTTTGCATGTGCTTCCCTGCCCCTTCCTCATGTGAAACCCACGTGATTCCCATACCCTTTTGGCCATGCAATCAAATAAATCTATTATGGAAAAATGATAAAAAAAACATTAAAGTTGGATTAAATAGGACAAAATTATCATCAAAACGATGGTGATTTTGCTCTCATTTGGTTCTCTATCATTAGACCGGGCCGACGGTTTGGTTCGGTTCCGAACCGGAACCGAACCATTCGGTTCCGGTTCCATTCGGTTTTTTTTTTTTTACTTTTTGAAAATAAAACTCAAATTACAAATAATTACATTAAATTATTATTTTTGAAAATAATTACAAATAAAATTATGTAAATTACAAATTACGTTAAATTACATTACATAATTACACTAAATTACAAATAAAAATCTTATCTAAAAAATTAAAAAAATATATTATTATATATATGCAAACCGGTTCCAACCGGTTCGACTAGGGGAGGAACCCTAACCGAACCGGAACCTTGGCCGGGTCTATCTATCATTGCTCATCTATTACCCTTATTTAATTTCAAGTTTAATCTTCAATGTTATATAAACAAGTAGAATTTATAAAAAAGGTTTAATCTTATTTTGGATAAAGTCTAATGGTTTGACTAGTAGCTAGCTATATATATAGTCAATTTGTCATTGTCTCTTATTACTTGTAATGAGGACATTAAAGGAGTGATTAGTGTCTAATTGCTGTTGGCCTTTAAGCGTTTGTGGAGACACAGCTTTCTTAATCAATTGTTTACATGTCTGAAATTTTTTTCCCCAATTGATTAGCTTTTTTGCAGGAGCTTAACCATAATGTTTTTACTATCCTTTTCATGCCTGGTTGTTCTTAGCTAAAAGAATTTTAAAGTAGTATTAAATTTTGTGCTTATTCAAAGTCATGACAAGGAAATTTCCTTCCACCTTTTCTTAATTTAATTACTTTGCCTATAAGTCATAATAATTCATATCTTATGTCTTTAATTATTCTGGAATCTGATCAGCATCAATAACATTTTCTCGGTTGTTCTTATTGGATGTTAGTTGTGTGTTGTGTTTAATATAATAGTTGTGTATTTATTATGTTAGTTGTATAATGCCTATATAAAGACCTTTCATTTGTAAGTTCTAATCAAGCAAATGTTGATACGCATTTGGCTTCACAAATTCTTACATGATTTCAGAGCCTGGAGTTCCGATCTCTGGATATCTCATTGTCTCTGTTTCCGAACATGTCTTATCTTCTTGTCTCTGTTTCTGAACATGTCTTATCTTCTTGTCCCTGTTTCTGAACAGGTCTTATCTCCGCTTCGATGATCAACTAGCTGATGTCTTCACCAAATCCTTTCTTCCGAGACGTTACAGTATACTTGTTTCCAAACTCAATTTGGTTTCGTCTAAACCACATTGAGTTTGAGGGAGGATGTTGGATGTTAGTTGTGTGTTGTGTTAGTAGTTGTGTTTAATATAGTAGTTGTGTATTTATTATGTTAGTTGTATAATGCCTATATAAAGACCTTTCATTTGTAAGTTCTAATCAAGTAAATGTTGATACGCATTTGGCTTCACAAATTCTTACAGTTCTTAAGTGAACATTCGTTTGATTGTTTAGTGTTTTCTAGAAAGCATTTGACACCAGCTTTTACACAAGTATATATGCAATAGATTTATGCTTTTCTGACCTTAGAAATACACAAACATATTTTATATATTTTATTGTATGAAAATACTTCAAAATTAATAATTCATTGATACAACAGAGGTATACTAGTGACGTGGTACCACTAATTGATAAACAGATGGCATATATAGTTGTATTAAATATAATATCATTTATTTGGCAACAATACTAGTTGCACTATTTGAGTATTTCCTTGATATCGAATTTAATTTGTCAAAAATAAATATTAAAATTTTAAAATCATATAGCGATTTTGGTATAAAGAGATAGAATGGAGAATTCAGAGAGTGCAAATAATGATTTGGTATTTTTTTAACATTTTAACACGCAGTAAAAAAATATTATTATATTATAATATGAGTGATGTATCTACATTCTAGATTTTTTTCCTAATTAAAAATAGTACCACTGAATGTACAATTTTTTTTTTCTTTTTATAGAGATTTGATGGAATAAACAATTAGGTTAAGGATTCTCCAAACTCGAAACTCAAATAATCCACCCATATGCCGCCCATAATCTCATATGCATATGTGGATAAATTCTACAATATAACGGAGGTATCATGTCATCCATATAATAATCCAATCATTCATTAACACACATGTTAAAATATTAAAAAATAATAATTAAAAAGATGTATATTAAATCATACATATCATTTACTAATTTATTGATGATATTACGTCACTAGTGACTCCGTTTCACTAAAAAATTTACTCGCGTATGCTAAACTAATTTAACAAAACCGTGTTGACATAATCCGAAATTGGAAAAATAAATACCCATTAGGACCATTATACAATTAACAAACAGCCAACAATTTGTTTTTTTTTTTTTTTTTTTTTTTTGAAAGGAAACAATTTGTGCTAAATCTACTAAAATTTTAATTTTTTTTTATACAATATATATTTGAACTCTTTTAAGTTTCCAATTGATGTGACTTGGTGGTGTATAGCTTAGGATCCCATATTGAGGTCATTGGTTCGAATGCAGAGAATATGTTTATTGTAAGAACCTGAGACAATCGTCAATCGGAGGTTTTACCTACTTCGTTTAAACCCAACGAACCCGAAAATGATGATTTACCGACGAAATTTCTAACGATTCCAAAAAATAATATAAAAAGCGAAAGTTACATATAATTCCTACAGATTTGTAGAAACCGTATGATTGTAGGGCACATGCCTATAATATATAGTCAACAGCAAACAAGAACATGGAATGCGACCGAAATTCTCACTTTGATTTTAATTTTTTTTTAACAAAATTATATTTTAATTATTTGTACCATTAATGTTACCAAAACCCTCATCACATGCAAGGATCATGGGCAGTTTCGATAGGTATTAGCCGCGTATCAGGGAAAATGAAAAAGAACATTTTAAATTTATAAATTAACAATTATAAATAATTGTTTGAATTGGACAATAATAATAAACAAAACTTTGGCAATGCTTATTATTATTATCATCATTTTATTAATTTATAAAATTGATAATATTTTGTCTCCACCACTTGTCACATGCCGTGACTCTTATAGACTTGATGCTGGTAATGCTAATTAGGACTTATGGTGCTCGTATTTTGAAAATTAAGGGCAAAAACATTTTCTGTTGCTTAAAGATTAAAATTTATGATCACTGTGACAAATAATGGGTGCGAATAATCTATTCAAATGATGAAAATTTATTATTAAATTTGAGTAACAATTAATTAATTAAATTAATAAATTTGGATTATCATCAATTAAGAATAATTAGTTATAAACATTAGGTAGGTGTTTTGATTACAGAGTCGTGGGACAGGACTTCAACTAATTAACCATTTGATTGGATTGACTAATTAAGTTAATAACTGAAGATATCTTCTTCTCAATGTATAAATTAATAAATAAATATTCTCAACCTCATTAATCATTAAATGGCTACCACACCCAATAATCTAAAGTAGAAGAGCTAATTGTTTTTTTGTTGATTCAGTTATATTACATGATTTGTTTTCAATTTTTGATTATCAGACTGTTATCTCACAACCATCAACTTAACTTGATCAGTTGCAGAGTTAGCCCTTATCATAGGGAGGGTTAAGCGGTCCGTCTATGACTCTCGAATTTTTATTATTAAAATTTACAAATATTCTATTATTATCATGAATTTCAAAAAAATAAAAATCACCTAATATTCCGAGAACATCATGACCGGCCGTGATCCATTGTGCACTTAACTGATTATATATGTTGAGTTTTCAATTAGCTAGGCTATGCAGGAATCTTTTCAATATATATATATATATATATATATATATATATATATATATATATATATGAGTTGTGGTAAATAAAATTATTATTTATTAGTTGTTTTTTTACTATTCTATCGCTCATGATAATGTATTATTGGATTAATACATAAGTGACATGATATTACCGTTGCACAATAGAATGTCAAATGATAGCTTAATTAACTTAACTCTTATCGTGAAAATAAAATATCGTGAGTGTTCAAAAGGATATGCCTAAGTTTTGGATTGTTCTATAATCATTACTATATCAAATTAACCTAACAACTCCCATATTTTATCATTAGATATTTTTTACTAAGAAAATATTACTATAATTGACAAGTTAAATAAAATTATTCGAAAATCATTCCATCAATTCAATTCAATGATTTTTTATTATAATTTTTTATCGTTTCTGTTAGTTCCATTTTTATTGGCACGTGTCCGTGACAAAACGAGTTTAATTGAGTTATAATCTTTCATGAAGATCTTTGTGCAATTTGACTGGTTTCTGGCTGCTGTGCATCAGACATGCGTTCGTGGTGTGTTTGTTGCAGTGTTCGAACGATTGGTGTTAGTGCTGCGTTCACTATTTGGTTCGAACGTGTGGCGTTAGTGACATGTTCTCCATTGGGTTTGAACGTGATCATTCCAGAGCGCAAACGTTCGAGGCACGTTCTTGTTGAGTTTGAACGAGATCATTCCAGAGAGCATCCGTTCGTTGTGCGTTCGATGGGCGTTCGAACGAGTCTTTCCAGTGGGCAAGCGTTCGTGAAGCGTTCGATAAACCGTTCGAATGTCAGTCGCATCTGAACGCGTTTTTGGCCCTTTTTCACCTTGGAAAACCCCAGCTTTTCACCATACATATATAAACAAACTTGTAGCCGCCATCCCTATTGAGTTGAAGCATATTTCCGTTGAGCCAAAATCTCTCAAAGCTTTCAACTCTCTCTTATTCCACCATTGAAGACTTCTTATCTCATTGTCTTATTCATTGATGGTGTGAATGTTTCTTTGATAAACCTTCAATACAACTTAACTCAAAATTCATAATCCTTTAGAGTTCTTTAGGAGGAAGTTTGGTAGTCGGAGTTCCGGCGTCATTGGTGATACAATCTACTCAGAGACTTCAGAGTTCTGAAGAAAACCGTGGGTCACGGGCTTGAGGAGTTGCCTTGAGTTCTTGCAGTATTGAGGTACTTGAGTCGGTGGAGTTGCCACCATAGGTCTTGACCATCATTGTAAATTTTTCTCTATATAGTGGATTCGGGTGGTAGCCTATACCCGGAGTGGTTTTTTTCTCGGAAGAGTTTTCCACTTCGTCACCAAAATTATTGTGTTGATTTTGCGTGTTTGATTTATATTTGCTGCTTTGATTTATTGTTATTGTTTTTATTTTTGCCAGCATATTTTATTTGTTATTTGTTGTGGTTGCTTGTTGAGATTCCATAGTTACAGTAATCATGACTTGTCATTTTTATTGTGTGTAATTCCGCATAGAGTCAGAACCTTAGGCTAATCGCGAATTTTCAATTTCCAATAATACAGTATAGTTATGTCATTACGAACATAAATAAATAAAACAATTTTGTTTGTTGCAGCAAGATTTATGAATGTCATCAATGTCCATAACTATTCCTCATATGGCTTCTCTTAAAAATATTTGCATTGATTTGTGATACCTAAGCCAATACAAATATTATACATAATCACATAAAACATAGTAGAATTATTTGGTTGGTAAAATAATAGGTAGTGAATAATGATTATGATCGAAGTAGAGAAAGAAAATGGTCAACAGAGTTTAACTAGTGAGAAATTCAAGCTATAGTTAAATAAAATCATATTTAATTATAGTCCCAAAAGATATCTTGAGAATACATATAATCCTTGTTCTATTATTTTCCCATTAATTTAATTAACATATGCGAATCATATATTTTAATTGCGTTTTAACAAAGTATATAAAACTCAGGAAAGTGCTTTCCTAAATGTTGATTGAATAATAATTAGAGTAATGATATACTCACCAACACTCTCACTCACAATAATCTCAACCCTCTCACTGTAGCTACAGTGAACTACAGTAATTCACTGTAGCTACAGTGAGAGGGTTGTGATTATTGTGAGTGAGAATGTTGGTGAGTTTATCATTTTTGTAATAATTAGAGTAATGATATACTCACCAACACTCTCACTCACAATAATCCCAACCCTCTCACTGTACAGTGAACTACAGTAATTCACTGTAGCTACAGTGAGATGGTTGAGATTATTGTGAGTGAGAGTGTTGATGAGTTTATCATTTTTGTAATAATTATGGACAAGATTAGACTTAACAGTAAATCACAATTTTTTTATAGGTTTATGAAATGTTTAAGTCTTTTCATTATATATAAATATATATATATTATTTTATTATAAAGAAAAAGAAAATATATCGCCCTTATCGCTTCTATAAAGATTTAGTTTTCACTTAATAAATTATCGTTAACTAAGCCCAAAAAGATACAAGAACGGACGAACTATAATCAAAGAATATGAGAATAAAATCCTAAAACTAATAGAATCAAATCAAAAAATTAATAATTACATAAATTTTTTATTCATCTCCTTCAAATCAAAACCTACTGTATAAAACAAAATATCTTGAACAAGTGGGGCTAATACTTGTGAATCAAAAAGCATATCACATCATAGAGCGGCGAAAACCGCGTAAGCTCTACAGAAATTAAAAAAACAACTTTTTAAGCACTAATTAATCCTGGAAAGTTCAAAAGGGCAATAAGCACTTTTTTATTGCAAGCAATTCTTCCCTCTTTTGTGCTGCTTGCGTAGTTGGTGACGATTTTGAACAAACCCATATAGTTACTTTATAGCAATATCTACACTTTTTTGTCCGGACATGACTTGGTGGTGTATAATTCATGGTCTGACATTCAGGTCATGAGTTTGAATCCAGAGAATACCTTTCTTGTAAGAATATGTGACAACATGGAATTTTACAGGCTCCGCATAAATCCGGACAGATAGTTTGGCGGTGAAATTTCCAACAATTTCAAAAAAGAAAATCTACATTTTTTAATCGCTATCATGGCTTTGTATCAAGTTTCAACTCCATAAAAGGAATGTACATTTTGGAAACCCTAGCACCAAAACGTACAGTACTGCCCTTTTGACATAATTAATGGGCAGGAATGGATACCGGCCGACGTCGGCAGTTCAAGTCACCGTCTCTATCCGCTTATCATGTTGCTGTCGTTAAGTGTACACATTTCGTATTATGTTAAGTTTGCAACAAATATATGTACTTACGCAAAAACTCAGAAAATTATAAAATATATTTTTTTATTTCATTAATAAATCATATGCATGCTTACATTATAATTAAGCTGCCATGCAAGAGGATGAGGTCCATGAGGAGCTCAAGTTTAGCAATTACAAACGAAACTAAGCCACTTCTCGTCCGCATGAATCATAATCCACGTGGACCGAGTGCACTTTCTACTTTTTAATTATAATTTAAAAGGGAAAACAAAACAACCAAGAAATTGGCTAAAATTTTTGATGGAAAGTATGTTCACACTTCAAACTTGACACCAGAATCCTATCGTTCATCGGGCTGACGATCGTCGAAAGATACCCGGAAAACCCACCTAGTGAGTGACCTTCTTCTTGAATTTTTGACGGATTGATGGTTGATTTGATTTTGGCCACTATTGGTGGAGTCCACGAAGTCCTTCAACCTTTGCATGGAGATCTTTAAAGTGTCTTCTGACATGTTAGCGAAACAAACTCTGAACCATCCGGGCTCAATGCAATGGCATGAAGAGCCAGGAGAGATGTTTAACTTCACATCATAAACGATCTTCTTCCATAGTTCCATTTCAGCTTCAAATGTGTTGGACCTCAAAAGATGTCTCATGTCAACCCAACAAAATAATCCAGCGTTGCTCTTTAGGCAACTGATACCGGCTTTTTCAAGGCCCGAGACAAACTTCTTGTGCCTTTGTTTAAGCCTCTTTTGGTTCTCTGAAATATAATTCTTTGTGAACTTCTTGTCGGAGAGCAAAGCTGAGAGAAGATATTGAGTTTGAGAAGAAACTAGACCGAAACTGGACATTTTTGTGGCAGCAGCCACAACCATGTCATCGTTGGAGTAAATTGCACCAACTCGAAAACCAGGGAGGCCTAGATCCTTAGAGAGACTATAGACAATATGAACTCGGTTCCAAACTTCAGTGTTCTCAGTACAGTTTCTATCCTTGAGAATTTCCAGGATACTGATGAAGTCTGGTGAGCTAAAAACTGTTCCGGAATAAATTTCATCACTTATTAAATGAATGTTCTTTTTAGTGATGAAGTTGACAAGAAGGTTTAATTCGTTGCGGGTCATAGCTGTGCCCAAAGGATTAGAAGGGTTGGTGACCAGGACTCCTTTAACTTTGAGGTTGCGTTTTTGTGCTAACTGGTAAGCTTCTTCAAGAGCCGTTTTAGTGATTTGGAAACCATTTGAGCTTGTACACTGGATTGGTACAATTTCAACTCCAGTTCGCCACTTGAGATCTCTATCGAAACTGCAAAGAAATTAAATATAAATAATGTTAATTAAGTAACGTACATTACATGCATAAAAGGATATGTCACTTGATATTTTGGTAACAATAAATTAATTTAGTTTTGAAAGATATATATACACATACCCAGGGTAGTATGGAGTGGGAAGAAGAAAGGCCTCGCCGGGTTCAGCGAGGCAAAACATGAGAGTCTCATTAGCAGAAGTTGCTCCGGCAGTGAGGACAATCTTATTTGTATCAAAAGTCACTTTGTTCCCTCTTATTTCTGACATAAATTCAGCAAGTGCCTAAACAAAATATTCAAAATTAATATAGTTAGATAAAATGAACATATATAACAAAATGATTTTTTATTTTTGTTTAATTAAATTACTTCATGAGAATTTAATCTTACTTTCTTAAAAGCGGGAAGACCGTAATAGTCTTGGAAGAGAGCCAGGTCCCTAAAAATGGATTGTCCATCTTTCTTAAACCCAGCAGCGTCTGGGTTCTTATCAAGCCATGATTCAAGAAGATCAAATGAGAGCTGCAAAAATATCAAATAAAATAAATGTTAGGAGACTCATTTTTCTTTCAATTTACACAAAAAAGAAAAAGAAACTCAGAAAATACAATTAATATCTGCTTAATTAGTCACCTGATTCTCTGCCAGACCCATCTGAATAATCCCATTTGGATTCTTCACCTCATCGTATGGATTCTTCTCATATTCCTGCCACCCTAGGAAATATGAAGAATCTTGACCATGAGTATTGCATGTAGCTTTCCTCGACAATAGCCCCATTTTTATCTATATGTTAACAAGTGTTTCAGTTCAACCTATACAAATAGAATCTAGCTAGCCTCAACTAGAAGTAGCCAAAAGGAATCTCTGAGAGAGAAATATGAGAAAGAAAAATGAAGTTCTGAGTTGCTTTGGTGTGTTGTAGTGGAGAAGTTCATTACAATGTGGCATATATATATATATATTGCTTACAAGTAAAGAACCACGACAGCTTGACAAAAGAAAATTTTGACCTCCAGACACGGTTTCTTTCAGGGGTAGCAAATTTCGGCCCCGCCTGCCCCCGCACGGGTTGGATTTGGCCAAAAAGATGGGCCCGGCCCGGGTCTTGTTATTAAAAAATAATTTTTCTATTCTAAATATATAATTTATAATTAATTTTTTTAAGGCCAAAATTAAAATTTCACTAAAAATATTTAAACTTTTATTTTAAACATTAAAATAATTTAAAATATAGTTTTTTTTTTTTTTAAAAAAAATGCATATAATCTATATTCTATAGGCCTGAGCTCGGTCCGGGTTTTTATCATCCTAGTTTTCTTTGCTTACTAATTATTTATATTATTAATGAAATTGTTAATTGTATGCCCTTTATCCACCGTCCCTCCAAACATTCACACAATTCTATACTCAAGGTTTTTATCCAATTAATATATGTTTGACCTGAGCTTTTTATAAACGTGAGTTACAATTATTGGATTATAATTTAAATCTAATCAAATTTTAATCATATATTATTATTAAAACACGCGTGAGATTACGATATCTCAACTATCCAAAAACAGTTGCCTGCAAAGTCGCATAAAATGATTACAATAGTAGTGTGTTTACGTACTCGTAATCGGAATGAGATGTAATCGTAATGAAATGGAATCGGAATGGGCTTGAATGAGAATGGTAAATCAGAATCATAATAAATTATTTAATTAACTGTAGGAATCAGAATCGTAATGAAATAGTATTACCATTTATTTGTTTACTTTGTCTAATAATCGGAATGAATTGTTAAAAAGTTACAAAAATACCCTTAATAATAATTATATATTAATTTTTATTAATTTTTAATGTATTAAATTTCTAATACATTAATAATTAATTAATAAAGTAATAATTAATTAATACTTAAATAATTAACAATTAATAAAGTATTACTTTATTAATTAATTATTAATGTATTAAATTACTACATATTAATTTATTCTATATTAAATTTTTATTTTATTAAATAATAAATATTATTTGATTATTAATTATTGATTAATTAATAATTATTAATATATTTTATTTATTATTTATAAATTAATATTAATTAATTATCTTAGAGACAATATTATAGTTTTTCATGAAGGTGGTGAGAATGAGACTCTCATTTACCATTCTCAAATATTTGGGCCTCATTTTCATTTTTATTCAATTTTAGAAAGTAAATAATTTTATTAGAAATGATTTTTATTTCTTCATTCTCATTACGATCTAGTAAACACAATATAAGTGTATATCACTTTTGTTTATTCGATTTTCAAGTGTTGTATGTAGTAATAGTAAGTGAAAAGAAAGAAACAAAAATTTGTTGAAGATGATATTAAAAAGATTGCAAAGTGTTTAGAAAGCCAAGCCGACAGTGTGATCGACAAACTCCATGCTAATTTGTACCCTCGACTAAGGACCCTGGTCCATATGCTCCCTTAGCTACGTAAGCCCATCTAGCCGATGTCGGCCATTTTCTCTCTCTCCGACTGCTCCCCCATTCGTATCTGTTTATTTTTTATTTTTTTAAGTTAATATTTGATTGTGTTGAATGTTGATGACCCTCTATATAGAGCAGGCAGGCCAGAAAACTTTTGATTTGAACATTGAAATCAAAATATTAAGTATCTCACAAGTGCGGAATATATTAAAAGATGTGATTTCCTAGCATCAAAATGTACATTTTTTTTTTTTTTGAAACGATGGAAACCCTGCCACCAAATCACCCATTATGGGCCACGGCGCAGGTAAAACCACCGGCTGTCACAGGCTCTTACAAGAAGTACACCCCCTGGATTCGAACCTAGAACCTCAAGGTGAGATCCTGAACCATACACCACCAAACCACACCCCTTGGGGACATCATCAAAATGTACATAAGTAAATTTAATTGGCTAAGATTCAATGGCATTAGTCATCAATAGTTGGAAATCTCGTTGTCAAACAATCTCTTTGAATTTAAGCGGAGCAGGTAAAACTTGCGATTGTAGTCATCTTTTTATGTTAATTCGGTCTTGAAAAAATTAATTGAATCCTACTATTTGGGGAATAAAAAATGAACCGAGTTCTAACAACATGAATTGCGAAACCCATTTCCCTTATCATGTGATCAATACCTTTCTAGGCCATTCATATTGTCCTCCAAATCTTAGGATTTATTATGAGATTGATGAATGTGGGTAAAATTCGAGAACTAGAAGGATCAAGAGGAGTAATTATTGCTTAAACCTTGCAGATTACAATCAGTTTCGGCCCTTAGTTTTAGCTCCTAGATTTCAAAATGTCCCATTCTAAAAAGTAACAAATCAAAACCAAGCACATAAGGGAAGTGGAAACTATAATTTTCACCCTTAAAAGTAACTTAAAAGTCATTATTTATGTTATAAATAACAAGTCATTAAAAGGGCTTCCAGATCTTTTTTTAATTTTGCATTATTATTAATAATGACGGGTCGAATAAATTAGCAAAGGTTAGGTGAGGTTCCACTCCCAGATTTGAAGGACCAAGGACCTTTTTACTCTCTTTTTCTTTTTAACTTTTATCATATTCGAATCAAGAAAGAAATTAGGAACAGCTCATTTTGGTCTTTTTTGGAATTTTAGGTTTTAAGTGGGTCACTAATGCATTTAAAAGGTAAATGAAATTATCGGTAAATATATATAGGGTCCATTTGACTACGGGAAATGAATTAAAATCCTTACTCACTCTGTATCTCTCCCTCCCTTTTGATTTGTCAAACATAATGAAATTAAACCTTTTGAGTTTTGACCACTTAGAGAGATTCTCTATAAGTTTGAGAAAAATGATCAAAACGCCCCTCATATTTGTTAAAATTATAAATAATTTCACTTTTTTTTTTTGAAATAGTTGGAAACCCTACCACTAAATCATTCATTCTGGACTTAAATGGAGCAAATAAAACCTCCGATTATCCCAGACTCACCTTCTTATGTTTCAAAATCCATCACAGCACTCTTAATATCAAAATGTCAGAAACTACAAATTTGTTAAGGTTCTCGAGGATGTAAAATTGGTCTCTCTTGTTTTAAATGATTTTGATTTTAAGTGGTACTCTCTTTAATATAATATGTCAAATTTTTTTAGACTTGGGTAAAATAGTAAAAGACATAAATAAGTTCAGGTTTTTTTTTAATATCATGAGAGTTTTAATAGTCTTAAAAAAATAAAGGGAAAAGATTAATTTTGACAAACTAGAGGGGAATATATTAAATTTCCCTCTAAGTTTGGAGTAAATCTTTGGTGCAACAATGGTATGGATGACATGGTACCACCAACCAATTAAAAAATAACATGTTTAATTTTCTTCATATTTTTTAGTTGTTTTTTGACTTCTTAGCACGCGTGGTAAAAGATGATTGGCTTGTTGCATCGATGACGTGGTACTAATGTTGCACCAAAGATTTTCTCCTAAGCTTGATGGTGATGAAGATGTTTTCACCCACTAGTAATAAATTAAAGCTGAGTAACACAAAACTCAAATTTGCTTGCCGGAGCCCAAAGGTAGTTCTTTTTTGCCAATGAAGTCAACATTCACAGATATGGGTTGGATATGTTTTGAACTTGATTTGAGATTAATCTATATGCATCTAGTTTTAATATGCATAAAATTAATAAAATTGACTAATTGCTTATAATATATAGGACAACAGTCCCCAAGGGGCGTGGCTTGGTGCGTTTTTTGTAGAGTCTGAGATTGTCGAGAGTTTTACTTGCTCCGCTTAAGCCCGGAAGAGATAGTTTCAAATATATATATATGACAACAACAATGTCTTCAGAACTTTTGGGTGCTAAAAATGAACTAATGAGTTCACATTAAGTTAAAATAAACAAAATTAATGCTTTTGTAATACATGGACAATAGGGTCCCTCGTTTCTTTTTACCATGCAACAAATGGGTCCTCCCATAAATATGCCTAGTGATCTCATTGATGCAACTTGCAACCATTTAGCTTCAAATAGCCTTGGAACGACAAGTGAAGACATGATGCGAAATCCGATACTAATCTTGTAATATTTATTCGAAACCGAAGCTTAATATATATAATTAGTAAATGACGTTCATGGAGTGTTGTGTATTAGCTTATCACAAATCCGTATATATATGCATGGCACCAAAAATTATTGGCTTGTCCGAACGATCGATCATCGAATTTGGTACGTAGTGCCCTTTGGCTCATGCAATTAGGCCTACTAATTATGGGGTTGTCCAGTACACTTATTGCACCATATTTCATATTAAATACATTATTCAACTTGGTATTCAAATGAGGCGTTTAGGTTATATATAGGGGAAATAAATTTTGATGATGAATAATTGACAAGGGCCACGTGGTTTGTAGTAGAAGCAGTGTTAATAGGGCATGTGAAACCCTCGTTTACTTGCCTCCATCACATAAAACACGAGAATGAAGAATGTAGGCTTTGGGTCAGGGACCATTTTGAGACCTAGGTCTATTGCTGACACATAACATGATGCTCACGTTATTCCATTCCTCCCACTCTTCCGAGGAGACACTGCCATGGCTATCGGCTCATTTGCTTCCTTTCTTTTAATAACGTAGGTCCCCTTGGGCCTTGACCTTCATTTCTCTCTCAATTTGAAGCATTAATCCCTAGCTAGGTTGGATAATATGTGCCCAAAATTTAACACAAGTCAACGGAAAACTATATATACAGGGAAATGTTAATGAGTATCATAAGGGCACTGTCAAACCATATATTTCGAGTTTAAGCGGAACATGTAAAATTCCCGACTGTCCCAAATTTTTATAATAAATGCATTTCTTGAATTCGAACATATGACCTCAATGTGAGATTTTGATCACCGAGCCGGGTACAACGAAAACTATATATGCTTTCACAATTTTACTAAATTTATAAATTCGAGAGAGCTAGAGTGAAACCTAAGTCTTACCAATAAATCAGCTAGGGTTATTAAGCATTGACTTGAATGAAAGTCGTGAATTGATGAAGAACATACATTAATTCAAAATTCAACGTTAAGTGTTATGGGTAATGAATGTTACATCGATATCTGCATTTTCTCTCCATATTTAGATGGGAGAAAGTCAAAAGCTTTCATCTCTTAAGTACTATAGTTCCGATTTATTTTTAGTAGTCAACGTTGAATATTACTAATTTCAATGATTTATAAAATTTAGTATGTTTATTTTTTTCCACCCAGTACTAAATTTAAGGTAAAAATAACTTAATCAGATTGAGTTAAATATTTTAAGTTAATTTCTAATAAATCATTTAAACTTTACTCTTAAAGCTACATTTACACAATTAATTTATTCCTTGGCATATTAAAAAACAATAATTTTTTATACAATTAATTATTTATGATAACTTTCATTATTAAAATCCGAAAGTGAATCACAATTAATTCTATCATCAAATTGTTTATCTAAAATAAACAACATAGATAATATATTTTAATATTTAATTTTAAATGCCACAATTAAATGTGATTACTAGTATTAAAATATTTATAATCTGGGAAAAAATTTAATACCTATCCAATGTTCCGGAAAAATAAAACAAAAAACGAAACAAAAAAACAAAAGCAACCCTGTTATTTGCATGGATATATAAGGCTGTGATTAGACAAGTAACTTTGTTTTCTTAGAGATTTTTTTTTTTTCGTTTTTGATAAATGTTTTCTTAGAGTTTAAAATGGCTATAATTTATTTTTATCCACGTTAATTGATAACGATAAACACAAGGCCACACATGATAAGCATTGTACTTAGATAAAGTTGTATTTAGATCACACTTATGTATAATTATCTCAAGGATAATTTTATCCTTATCTCCATGTACATTGATTATAATAAATAAACAATTTCATTTAGATTGTGAAAGAGAAGTATATAATTTGAAGTACAAGGGTATTATTGATAAACCAAATGAGAAGTTTATTTTTTTTTTGGGTAAACATGATATTCGGGCCAATTTACGTGTACCTTGATTAATTTTCGGAACCTGTACTTCATACCTTCAGAAGATTTCCAACACATATCAAGATAAGTCTTTGGTTTTTTACACCATGAGGTATGACTCCCAAAGAAATACATTTAGTGAGATTCAAACCTTGAAACTGAGAGAGATAAAATTAATCGAACTCGAGACTTTTATTACTGAGTCAACCCTTGGGTTAAATGAGAAGTTTACGAAAGAGAATCGAGAAGCTTAATGAAGATGTATGTTCAACGTGGGCTTTCATAGATTTCATTCGTATCTTAGTAAAAAGCTAAGTAGATATCCCTTGAAAATAAAGTTACCGATCGATGTCATTTTGTATGCTTAATTAACTTTTTAATACATGCACTTCCCCCTCCATGTATTCAGATTCTCCCCCCTCATTGATTCACCATAAATGGTGTTATGTATCTTGACATTTTCATGTTTGACATTCTATTTCTCATTTGACTGATTTTTCATTTATTTTTTTGGAATAACATTGGTGTAAAATAAAATGGATATTTTGTCCGACATATCGAGTCTCATGTCTTGATAATGTAGGGTTCGAGTTCTCACTTTGAAATCACCTAAAGGAAAGTCCAAGTAAATAACGGATAGCGTCACAGTTCTATATTTCAACGCATTAGCCCACTCAATTCTCACACAAATGGGAGGGTTTTTTTTTTTTTTTTTTTTTTTTTTGGAAATTAGACTAAATATACACACACATTCTCTCGCATATTTGATCCATATGAAAAGTTATTTTCTCTATGATATCTTTTTTAGTCAACACCTAATTTTTATAACAATGTGTTAAATGTGAAAACTTTCACATAAAAACTCATAGTAGCCGCAAAACGTGTGAATAATCATTTGTTTTAGTTAAATTTTTTACCATCCCAAAATTCAATGTTGTTTGTCAATTGAAAAATCAAATTTAAATTTATCATTGTTTTTAAAATCGGACCAAATTCATTATCAAATCAATTGAATCTGAATCAATGTGTAAAAAAATAATCAAATCGGTGAGTCAATTAGATCGATTCTTAGTAAAAAAAAAATAAACCAAGAAGTAAATATAGTTATTTTTTTATAATTTTTAATTAATTAAAATTATTTATGACGTTAATCAATTTTACCGATTCAACCGGTCAAATTAATAATTCATTTAATAAATTTTTAGATCACCGATTTAATCACCGGTCTAATTTTTAAATATTACAGTTTATCAAAATATCAATAAATTCATCTTAATTTATTGCTTTCAACTAAAACTAGATTCACTGACAGTGATACCAAAATTAATATATTGCTATGACTTGAAAAATACAACTAATTAATGCTTCTTCCAAAAATGCTCATCAAGTTGTGAAATTCCCATTGCAACTTCATGATTTGACAATTAATAGGTCCAGTTAAATTTGACAACATAGAATCAACTTGTTCGATGGGGCACTATAATATAAAAAAATTTAGGACACATTTTAAGTTCTCCCCAATGGACGTGATTTGGTGGTATAGAGTTCATGATTTTATCTTGATGTCCTAAGTTTGAATTCAGAAAGTACGTTTCTTGTAAGAATTTGAGACAGCCGAAAATTTTACATGCTCCGTTTAAGTCCGAAATGAATGATTTGACGATAGTTTCCAACGATTTAAAATAAATAAATAAATAAAAATTTAAGCGAGTCGTATATATTCTTGCTATAGAGCCACCTATATTTTTTTGTCCTTAGTATAAGCAAGTGGACCATCATTGGTAACAACGAAGCATGGAATGTAACTCAACTTACACATCAAAATGGCCTCAATTTCGAGTTTATTTTCTAATTATTTGAAGCAGAAATTCAAATGCAAGGCTTGCCATATTGCGTCTTAAATAGGATGGTGACTTGAGTCCAGCCTAGATTGAAAATGATCGTTTGTTCGTACATATATGGTGGCCTATGCTATGCCATGCTAGCTAGCTACAACTTCTAGTCAATGCCATGCATTACAGATTGGAGAATCAAAATCCTAAGGACTCCTTTCATCATCATCATAAGCTGTAAGAAATGGATTAGATGCTATCATCCCTCGTGGTGGGTCAATATTGCATTAAGCATTTGACTCGTATGTCTTCTTCATTAGTCTTCAAAGGTTCTCTAAACTATAGGTGTCAATCCGATCGTGTGGGTTTCATCCATATCTTGAGGGTTCACTAAATTATTTACCACATTATTAATTAGGCACTAATTAATTAATCTAATTTTGATTAGTCTATAGCGTATATCCTAGACTGATATAACTCAATATGATCTATCTATGCATTGTACTTGTTTCTAGTTGTAACGTTTAATCTATTAATCCTGAAATCACTATGAACAAACTATGGTAGGCTAAATATATAGATATCTTGGTTTTGCTTTTCAAGAGATTAGAAGTTCAAAGTTCTTTATATTCCCTCGCTGAATTATGAAAGAATAAAGTAATATCGAAAATATCTCATATTGGTTGAGCTAAATTCATGGCCTATGTTTATAAGTTCAAGATAATCATTAATTATTTAGTTAACAATGTATATTTTTATATTATATTAGAGTCAAACTCATATATGAGTTAATCTACCATATTTTTACGCATGACAATAACAATACAAAAAGACACACACTTCTTTCTATATGAGAAATGGTCGGCATACAAAAAAAAAAATTATGATAATATTTTTGTTTTCTGTTATTGTCTCTACTAGTATTATCATCTAATGACATGTGGTCCCCAATGGGGCGTGATTTGATGGTTAAGATCTCACATTGTGGTCCTTGGTTTGAATCTAAGGAATGCAAATATTGTAAGAGTTTGGGACAATCGTGAGTTTTATCTACTCTATTTAAATCCGAAAGTGATGATTTAGCGGTAGAACTTCCAACGATTTCAAAAAAAGGAAAAAAATCTAATGACAGGAAAAAAAAAAACACTCTTCTTACAAAGGACCAGCCTACGCATGGAAAAAAACAAGTAGGATGGGAAATTTAATATGGACCCAAAACAAGTATTGGTTAACCAATGAGTGTCCATCATTGCTAATCCTTACAGCTGTTTGGGTCCATCTCCTCTTTTAAATTATAGACAATTTATTCTCTAGATCCATAATGAATGACGATGATGATCATAGATGATGGGTTCCTAATTTAATGGACCAGGTATGCAGGCTAGAACCAACAGCATTGGCCCAGGCCCATAAAAACAAAAAAAAAAACAAAAAAACTCGAGAGATATGTTTTCTCTTGTTGCCCCAGTGGAGGCTTGCCAGTTTGGCTAAGGAGGAAGAGAGCTTGTTCGGGACACAAGTGGTGTCCTGCCTTCAATTTTACGACCGATCTTCTGCCTCTGGCAAATGGTGGTCGGTTCAGACTTCAGAAGTAGCATTCAAACATGAATGAGCCATTCACAGCAAAAATCCTGGACCGCATCCTTGGGCCTTAGCCTTACGCCAATTTTAGTTGGATTGTTTTTTTTTTTTTTTTTTTTTTTATAGTAAATGATTGAATAAACTCTAATTTAGGTTTTTATCTGTTGAATTATGAGACAATAAGATACTGATTTTTCAATAAGGAGAGGATCAAGTTAAAACAATCACATTCTAATATAATGTATTTTGTGTGCTTAAAAGTTGTTTTTCATTTATTTTTTTTAATTCATCATTCGATTAAAATTATAACGTCTTTATTGAAATTTCACTATGACTATATTTAGTATTGTGATTTGACTTGTGATTAGATGAAAAAATTATATTTTATCAAAAATATTTTATAATATTTGATTAATGAAAAAAAATTGTGTCGTGATTTCTTTTAAAAATCAAATTTTATAAAAATTAAAGTTTTTAGTTTTTACTCATCATCGTAATATTAAAAAAAAGCACCACTATTATTATTATTTTACATAAATCAAAAATACAAAATTATGTTTGTTAATCATATTTTTTTAATCACAACACTAAACAAAGTTGTTGACGATTGTTTTTCATTGCAATGGTAATTTGAGAAATCTACCCATCGAACAAACTTCCTCCAAGCAGTGAATTTGTTTGGCTAGTAGGAAACCAAATCAAACTTGGCAAGCAAACAAAAATCACAGAGAAAAAGATTTACGTGGTTCGGCGGAGGTGCTCCAACCTACGCCCACAGGATAAAAGAGAGTAATTTTATTACTTGCTTGAGGTTTTAAACCAACCAGCTTTCTCTTTCTATCACTAAGCTTTTCTAACTTTTTACAAATAGTGAAATATGAAAATTGCTAACCAAAGAGTCAACCATTGAATTAGAATCTTCGATTCCTTTATATAGGCTTTCAAATTTACTATTCCACCAACCTATGACGTCAGCTCATATCACATTGTCATCGTCGCTCATGCTTCTTTTCCCCAACCACTCTGCAAACAGTTGCTTTGGCCTTTGACTCAATCACATTTTGTCAGCAGAAGCCCATCATTCTAACTTTTTGGCCACTGCTACACGTTCTGTCGACGTGACAACCTATGGTTCCGCCACTTCAATATTGTTCCGTCTGACAGAGTCATTTCCCAAGGAGAGCCGTTGACTTACTTTTATCACATCAACCTTATAAAAGCCCAAATTTTCAAGCATGACATACGTCATATGCTTGTACAAGATATCGCGGCCTCAACTTCGGTCACCGGGTCGGTATGCCGATGTGAATGATGTCGGATCAAATCTTCCTTTCTTCAGCCAGGTTGGGTCGACAAGTTCGAACCACCTCGAGTTGGCCTCCACTAATGCTCAAATGATGCCAAATCTACTACTTCTTTCGGTCGGGTCGATATCCCAACTCCACTTCATCAATAGGTACTGCCCTCATTCTCGTTTAATGGGCTCGGGTCCCTCAGCCGACTTCTGCCTCTCTGGGCCCCCTTCATTCTCCTAGTCAAGTAAAAACCCCAAACTATACTTTCTCGATATTCAAATTTATTCGGAGTGAAAACCCACCATCAACCAGTGGCGTATCCAGAAATTTCAGTCAGTGGGGGCTAAATTTTTTTCTTACCAAAATAATATATAATGAATTCATACATATTTTTTGAAATTACATGATGATCCATATATTTTTGAAAATTATGAAATAGCCCATAGTTTCTAAACTTATAAATTAACCCAAAATTTTTAGAATTATATTTTTTTATCCATAATTTCTAAAAATATCAATTTACCCTAAAAATTTAAGTAAAAATTTATTTTTAAAATTATGTATTTTAAGTTTATGTAGTATATTATATACTAAATTTCCGCTAATTTATTGTAGATTTAATCACTTTTTTAATTAAATTATTAAAAGACTAGTGCTAAAACGCAACATTTGTGTTTTGAACAACTATAAATAAAAAATAAATATACAAAAATATATACAAAATAAATATATTTATATTAACAACTATACATGTGGTTTAGTAAAAGAATCACTACAAATATATCAATAAATTAGAATATCAAAGAATCATTATAAATATATCAATAAATTAGAATATCAATAACCAAACCTAAGTATAAACATAGTTATTTTTATTTAAATGTAATGGAATCACTATTCTTTTACAAATGGAAAAATAAATAAATGAGTGGATTTAAAATGAAAAATAGTCAATTATCTATACACATACAAATTAAATATAATTATTTTAGATATGTTTAAGAAATAAGATTGATGCAAAAGTGTATTGGAATTTTTTTAACTAATTTGGGCTTGGGCCTACATATTATATTAAAAAATACAACTCAAAAAATTAATAAATAATGCATTTATGAGTATTGTTTAATTATCTATATACATATATATATATATAAAATTAGTGGGTACAGTGGGGGCAACTGCCCCCACTGGGCCCACGTTGGATCCGCCACTGCCATCAACCACAGTCTATTTAGGTATGTGTGTTGTGTGTATAATTGCCCACTCAAAATCGATCATTATATTAAATATAATGTTCGGCATTATCGATGTATTGTGATTGATCATCCTAACAATTTCACTATTTTTCTATTGATTATAGCCAACTTGAGCTAAATCCTCCGGGCAAAGCAGCTTTTTTTTGGGACTCAATTACTAGACCAAACACGCGACTAAAAGTTGGGTTGTGAAATATTGATGACCCAAATCTCATGGACTCTCCAAACATTCCGCCAACTTTTGAAAACATGCATAGCTCAAAGAAACCTTTTAACTGGCAAATCCCTCCATGCACTTTATCTCAAAAACCTCGTACCATACTCCACTTATCTCTCCAATCATTTCATCCTCCTTTACTCCAAATGCGGCTGCCTTGCTGCAGCCCATCACGCCTTTAACCATACCCATGACGCTAATGTGTTCTCCTTCAATGTTCTTCTCGCTGCGCATGCCAAACATTCGTGTGTAGCCACTGCCCGCCAGCTGTTCGATCTAATTCCGCAACCAGATTTGGTATCATATAACACCCTCATTTCAGCTTATGCGGATTGTGGAGAGACTGAAAATGCTTTGAGTTTGTTCAAGGATATGAGACAGATACGTTTTGATATGGATGGGTTTACGTTGTCTGGGTTGATCACTGCTTGTTGTAACAATATTTGTTTGATAAAACAGCTTCATTGTCTCGCGGTTTATTGTGGCTTCGATAATTATGCTTCAGTGAATAATTCACTTCTAACGTATTATAGTAGAAACGGTTTTTTAGATGAGGCAAAAAGGGTGTTTTATGATATGGGTGAGATTAAAGATGAGGTTTCATGGAATTCAATAGTTGTTGCATGTGGGCAACATAGAGAAGGACACAAGGCATTAGCATTGTTTCAAGAAATGGTTCGTCTGGAATTGGTTGTTGATATGTATACTTTGGCCAGTGTTTTGACTGCGTTCACGAGCTTGGAAGATTTGTTAGGGGGGCTTCAGTTTCATGCCAATCTGATCAAAACTGGGTTTAATCAAAATTCTCATATAGGGAGTGGTTTGATTGATTTGTATGCGAAATGTAGTGGTGATATGAGAGATTGTATGAGGGTGTTTGAGGAGATTCCTGAGCCAGATTTGGTTCTTTGGAACACAATGATTTCTGGGTATTCGCAAAAGGAGTACAGTGAAGAGGCTCTCGGTTATTTTAGGAAGATGCAACAGGTTGGTTACCGCCCCGATGATTGTAGCTTTGTGTGTGTGATCAGTGCATGCTCCAACTTATCTCCTTCTCAGGGAAAGCAAATTCATGCACTAACTATCAAAATCGAGATTCGCTCCAATCGGGTTTCAGTAAATAACGCCCTCGTAGCTATGTATTCAAAATGTGGAAACCTTGAAGATGCAAGACGGTTATTTGATAGGATGCCCGAGCATAATACTGTCTCATTGAATTCAATGATTGCAGGCTATGCTCAACATGGGATTGAGATGGAGGCATTGCGTCTCTTTGAATGGATGTTGGAAACAAATATTCCCCCGAAAAATATAACCTTTGTGTCCGTCCTGTCTGCATGTGCGCACACAGGAAAAGTCAAGGAG
The DNA here is from genome assembly GCA_019454045.1 of Zanthoxylum bungeanum. Classification (NCBI taxonomy): domain Eukaryota; kingdom Viridiplantae; phylum Streptophyta; class Magnoliopsida; order Sapindales; family Rutaceae; genus Zanthoxylum; species Zanthoxylum bungeanum. Next base: position 63,731 of record SKCR01023424.1, on the reverse strand, counting down.
GGTCAAAATTATTTTAGCATGATGAAAGATAAGTTTGGAATTGAACCAGAAGGAGAACATTACTCATGCATGATCGATCTTTTGGGTCGAGCTGGCAAGCTGACTGAAGCTGAGAGACTCATTGAGACAATGCCTTCTTTCAGCCTTAGCTCCATCAGTTGGAGTTCACTGCTTGGTGCCTGTAGAACACATGGAAACATGGACCTAGCTGTCAAAGCAGCCAACCAGTTTATTCAACTGGAACCTTCAAATGCTGTTCCATATGTTATGCTTGCGAACATCTATGCTAGTGCTGGTAAATGGGAAGAGGTAGCCGCAATCAGGAAGCTGATGCGTGATAGAGGAGTGCAGAAGAAACCAGGTTTTAGTTGGATTGAGGTAAAGAAGAGGATACATGTTTTTGTAGCTGAAGATGGCTCACATCCGATGATCAAGGAAATTCACAATTACCTGGAGGAGATGACAAGGAAGATGAAGCAAGCCGGATATGTGCCTGATGTGAGATGGGCATTGGTCAAGGAGGACGAGATAGGGCATGGAGAGAAGGAGAAGCGGCTAGTGCATCACAGTGAGAAACTAGCAGTCGCATTTGGACTGCTCTCGACTAAAGATGGAGAGCCAATACTCGTGATGAAGAACTTGAGAATATGTGGGGATTGCCACAATGCCATCAAATTTATCTCTGCTATTTCTGGGAGGGAAATCACTGTCAGAGATACCCATAGATTTCATTGTTTCAAGGACGGACGGTGCTCTTGTGGGGATTATTGGTGACAATGCTTGAGATCCAATCTTCTGGTTTTGTTTTTTCACGTGACTATTAGCAGTTGGCCGAAGGCGCAGGATACTGAACAAAGGCATATACTGTCACCAATCATGATAAAAGAAAAGGTCATCGAGTTTCTGTTAAGCATTCAATTCAAAGCTCTGAATTTTCAATCACATGAACGCATCATATTACTGGAATTTTGTAACCCTAGCATTTGACATGCATTAAAACATCTTTTCATAATTCCAATTCATACTGGAACTATGGCAGATAAATGATATAAAATAAAGTTGCAGATAGAGCAAAATCACAGAATTGCAAACTGAAATTCAATGCATACATGAAAACAATTATATTTTCCACTAATTAAATTAATAAATATTTATTGTATAATGTTATCGTCACAAATTCAATAACCAACTGATATAAGTGTCTAATATGGAAGCAATATTTTGTTTTGCAGTCCCCTTTCCTGTGGAGTTCTTAATTTAAAGTGGACAAAATGGTGAAATCCTTGTGAATCTTTTATCTTAATGGTTTGAGGTGGAATACTTGACAGTTTGGCTTGTATGACTTCTTGGATGTGGCCTGCTCAAACTTCTTTACAGCAAGTTCATTTTCGTCCAAGCTTGTCTGCACAAAAAAGCGAACCCACCAGGACGAGCTTCGCATTTTGGCCTTCAAACATGAACCAGAAATATGATTTGTAAGAACGAACAGTGAAACCAATGTTAAGACTGAATATGTACTCAGAAAACAACCAAAATACATTGAACCAAGAACAAATAGGGCAGAAATGATATCATAGTCGTGTAATTGAAGATTTCTTAGTTTCAGGCATTAATTGTTTCAACTATCCTTCATTACTGTCTTTATTTGTATCATTAAAGTGCTGTGTATTTCTTTGTTAATTTGGTTCTTTTATTTGTAATCAGCATCCTATTCACTGGCTGTTACCTTCTTTAGAATCTTTATTGCTCGCTGGTTTTGAATTTAAAAGTCAATAATCTAAGTCAGGCCCAATCAAGACAGAATTCAAATTATTGATTTTTTGAATCATCCTTTCTCTTTTAATTATTCCGTTTGTAAATAGTCAAAAATTTGTTTCGAGGTTATGACAAGAACTTTAAAAAGTTAATTTATAGCCACTTCTACTGCCATTTATCAAGTCAGAGCAGAGTGCTAAGTTATAACAAAAGCAGCAATCAGCCACTTACCGGCCTGCCGAATTTGGACAATTCTGCAACTTTAGCCCTTTGTTGACCAGGGTAACCTGAAAACATAAATTAAATAAGTAAACAATAGAGACTATCAATATAGGGGAGGAATACAACGTTGGTAGCCTATGGGAAAGCACGAGTCATACAAGTACTAATCATTGAATATGATGAAAGGGAATTAGTATGGAGAATGTTAGCTTGGTATTATGGACTTATGGTTTTGATTTAATACACCATTGCTAGGAGATGCTCTCTCAGAAGTTGTTTTGTGCATGCTCAATTCACAAAAGGGACTGAGAGAAACTAACTTAACTGTCTTTTATTGCAAGTCCAATTAGGCATATATACATGCACATATCTCTGTGTGTGTATCTGAATTGAGTTTCATGAGGTGAATCATAAAGGAATTACCAGCAAAAATAACGACACCATCAGAAGCCACCCTCGCCAAATCCGGAAGAGTCTTGTTTAGGTATTTTGGGGACAGATAATCCAGAGCATCTGATACAATAACGAGAGGAAAGGACTTTGCCCGGTAGGGCAGGGGGAACTTGATATCAGCCACACGCACAACACCTTTTTGCACAAGGCTCTTGCACCCAGCATCTGCATCTTCTATGTCATATGGTTCCACACCCCATGCTTCAGTTTCCTCTTCTTTCAACAACGTAGAGACCACTGAACAGGTGTCGGGGCCCACATGTAAAACTTTGCGCATGCTATCACCATATGTTTTCTTAAGGATGGGTATAGCTCTTTGGATTTCTGAAGTGCAAGAAAAGTCACCTACAGAATAAAAGAAATTCAATCAATATTCAAATAAAAAAAACTTTGTAAAGGCACATTGCTTATATTTGTCAAAAACGAAAATTTTGTTCTATTGTAACAAAAGTAAAGACCTCAGCTTTGGCAATAAATTCAGCCATGACTGGATATGGAAATAAAATCTAATAGATTAAATAAACTTATCACATACTTCAATGGCTCAAATAGGCAACCGATCATACACTCTGAATATATTGTTGAGGTGGGCAGACATAGAACTCAAGGCACTGAACCAACAGGGATAAATTGCAAAAGATTGAAGTTGAAATCTTATCCAGAACAGGCATCAATTAAAGGATGTGGTAGAGCAGGGGGCGAAGAACAATAAAAAGCTAAATTGATCTTCAACATATAGTCTATACTCTATAGACATATCTCAGCCAAATTACTTGACTGTTTTAATCAATTTAGCGTACCAATATGACAAATAACAGCAGTCACCACCACCACTAGGATCTGAGATTATGAGACAAGGCACACAAAAAATAAATCAGGTAGGAGTTGACGAGTTGTGCCCTCCTTGCACGAGGAAGATGGCAGTGAGAGGCTATCTCAAGGAGACTATGCTAAAATGAAAGGGAACAGATTGAAAGACAGAGACCGATGACAATCTGAACGTGATACCAGGATCTAACAAATCTAATTCACTCAGAGTACTCTCCGCAACCATCACCACCCCATCCGAGAATTGGTAAAAAACAACAGAATAACAGACAATGACTCCAAGTAAAATCTCAAAATCCATTTTTGAGTAATTAAAATACAGATCATAATCCCTACACACTATACTAGATTCATTTATGATAAAGCAGAAACAAAGAGCAACCTTTATAGTATACTAAATCAAAATTCTGATAAATTAAACACAACGCAAAAAAAAAAAAAAGCAAACACAATTTACCTTCGATCCTGCTAACAGCTGCTTTATCACCTCCAAATATACCTGAATTAGAAAAAAAAAAAAAAAAAAAATTGTATTTCAGAATTATATAGCCATTTCTAATAACTAGAACTACACTAGAATGAATCATGACACGTGTACTGACCTGAGCCACTGCAAGCATAACCGATAATTAGGAATGCTCCCTGTGAGATAATGAGGAAACAAAGGTGGGGTTAAAAATCGAAAAGAAAAATAGCAAAAAGAATAAAAATATAATAAGAAAAGAGCGAGCGACAGTACGAGGAGGACAAGGCCGACGGATAACAGAGGTGAAGATCGCGATTTAGAGTGCAAGGCGCCAGTAAACGGAAAGCTTCCAGAGTCAACAAATCGACGAGTTGAACTCACTGGACGCCTCGACATGACTGATCAGCTAGTCCGGTCTAGTGATTTTGAAAGAAGAGACGAATGGAAAATAAGCTTAGATCGTGAAGTGAGCCGGCAGCGGAACTTGATGTACGTAAATGTAAATGTAAATGTAATAATAGATCTTGGATCTGGCGTTCGGTGCTTTTGTAGAGCTTGCTGACAGAGAAAAAGGTATCAAATAGTTTAATTAATAATTAATTAGTTAAATTAAATAGATATAGAGCTACTGAGAATGTGAGATCGTGTTTTAGTGTCGTTTATTTTAATTTCGTCAAAATAATAAAGTTTTGCTGCTGGAATCTGACTTGCTTGTGAGGTATGGGCAGAAAAAACTCTCACGTGTCGAGTCTCGAGTGTCGGTAGCCAGCAGTCAGACAGTGACCGAAACGATGCCCTTTGGATGTCAATATAGTAGTTCCATTGCTTCCTTTATTTTGAAAAAAAATAAAAATAATGATAGATATATTCTTTAAATACAAAATGAGAGTGTGTATATATATGGAGAGGGGTTATGTCGCGTATTTTTTATAATAAAATATTATTATTTTATTTATTGATTCATTAAGTAATATTATTTTATTATAAAAAGCACACGACGGTACAATCCGATCGACCGAACCTGAAACTGATATTATATATATATATATATATATATATATATATATATTATATATATATATATATATGATAGAAAGAGTAATGATACACTCACATACACTTTTACTTAAAGTTTTACTAATTCTCTCACTGTAGCTACAGTGATCTACAGTGATTTACTGTAGATCAATGTAGCTTACTGTAGATCAATGTAGCTACAATGAGAGAGTTTATAAAACTTTAAGTAAAAATGTGTGTGAGTGTATCATTTTTTATGATATAAATTAAGTTATTTAATTGAATATTATTTTTTCGGTACATATGTTATTACTGGAAAAAAAAAAAGAGATTTCTTAATATATTTTATAAGGTATTTTATTTTATTTCCGCTGTCAATATATTCTTCAATAAATTAAACTGAAAAAAGTAAGGGTTATTTAAAATTTGATATCCTCACCAAATATGGAATATAAAATTTCCTTAAAAAAATAGGGGATATAAAATTTATGTTTTTAATACATTGCAACAGAGTAACAGACGTACTTTTAAAGTTAGAAAAATGATATATACATAGGCACAACCCCACTTCAACCCCACAATTTACTAAAAATGGTAAAAATTTAAAAAAAAAAATACAAATGAAATAGAAAAAAAAATATATATATATAACACGTACGTAGGTATGTACAAGACCTATACTCTTATGTTTAGAGCGAGATATTTACCCACTCATATTTGGAGATTTGTGTCTCCCCCATACTTGGGATGTCAATGAGATGAGATGAGACGAGTCGAACATGGACAAAAAATGACCCCGGTCCCATCTCATAATATTTTTCGGGGAAAAAAATTATACTAATCTCAACTTGTTAAAATATCTTCCCACTTTTTGTCTCACATCGTTACGTTAAAATCTGTCCTACTAAAAATTTTGGGACATTATTTTATCTCATTCTGTTTTTAAAGCTGGACATAAAAATATAACTCAAATCATGTCCCCAAACATGAGTAAATCTTTGGTGCAACAGTGGTATGGATGACGTGGTACCACCAACCAATTAAAAAATAACATGTTTAATTTTCTTCCTATTTTTTAATTGTTTTTTGACTTTTTAGCACGCGTGGCAAATGATGATTAGCTTGTTGCATGAATGACGTGGTATCACTGTTGCACCAAAGATTTTCTCAACAAACAGGTAAAAACACGTAAGTTGACTAAAAAATTGTTAGCCATAAGTTATCATATAAAAATACTACTATAGTAAACAACATATTTTAAAAGTTTTTACTTAATAATTTTCAAAAAAAAAAAACAAAAAAGTTTTTACTTAATATGGTAGCGAAATATTTGTGTTACTAAATATAATTTTCTGTTTTACATCAAATTCAAAGTAGTTTTTTTTTTTCCTTTCTTGAGAAAAATAAGATTTCGCTGACAAGAAAATCCATTTAGTTTCAATTTTTTTTTTTACATGTAATTCCTGTATATTCTAATGTTTCATAGATACAAACATATAATTAGATCAAAGTCTAAACAAAATTACAAAACAGATTCCGAAAATCCAGTTAATTTGCATTACTGCAAAAAACATCTAAATTCTAAACACTGCCAGCCCAAGTACGGCCAGCATCATCCAGACACTCAAGAGTAAAGATGAACTAAACAGGCTTATTTCAACAATTTTCCCATTTGTATAAAATGATTCTGGTACAAATTCTTGTCCTTCTACGCCAGATGCTTTCCCACAACAAAAGTATGTGTGCTGGAAGAGGGAATCACTTATGAGCTGTTGTTTCATGCCAAGAGTCAGTGAATCGCAATCGATAACACATCCTACTGTTGAACAGCCACGCTACTGTCCTCTGTACGAGGCGGCCTCCATTTCTGATTAAAAAAATCCCTTTCAACCACATTTGGAGACTTCTGCTTATCGTTCAGCGTCTTGAGCCTTTCGTCAATAATTTCCAGAAGCTCTTGCAAGCCAACTCCCGTTATGGCAGATATTTTGACATCCGGAGCATGTTGGTCTTGAGATTGAGAATCTTTTTCCATCACACAGGCATCTTTAGTAGACTCAGGTTGCTGGTCCTCTGCGGCCTTCCAGAACTCTTCCACATTGTCTTGCTCGTCTCCCGACAGCAACCAGCCATCAGAGTAGGCACCTTGGTTTTCATCTATGGTCTCTCCATGATCCTCAGACACAATGCCATCATTGTTGTCCGCATCACCACTACCATAATTATCAACAGATTCTCCATCTACCTGCATAGATGTCACATCTTCGTCTTCTGCTCCTGAGAAGCTACTTATATCATCACCGTCAATATATTCAATATCACCCGATTCGTCATCAAGATAATCAATCTGAGAAATTCGCAAAATCATAAATATAACAATTTAATGGTTAGTTACTTTTTATTAATTTACTTTCCAAATCATAAATACAACATTTTGATGGCTAGTTACTTTTAATTCATTTACTTTCATAATCCTAAATATAACATTCTGACTGTTAGTTTCCTCTAATTCATTTACTTTCTTTTAATTTAATTACCTTATTCCAGACTTCAATCATATTCTGAAACTTCTCCTCTGAAACTCCTACTTGCTGAAGAACTTGCAAAACTGTTGACCGATGCTCTTCAAGATTAGGGGCAGTGCAGTCTAATACATGCTACATGGAAAGAGAAATTTCATCAGGTGTTTTGATCAGTGAGAAATTCATAATTTTTGGTACAATCATACAAATCGAAACCATTGGTCCTTTCTACCTAGTCCCGGTCGCGGTTCGGTTCGGTTCCGAACCGGAACCGCCTGAAACCGGAATCGCAAAAAAAATAAAAAATAAATAAAAAAGGGTCAGTGATATGTGTTAAATTTCTGTATTTAAGATGATTTAAGAACTCTTAATGATTTTATTACTCCCAATAAAACAACAATTTCATTTTTATGGTCACATCCCCAAATAATGAAAGAATGGAGAAACTTTTTCCGAATGAACAATAAAAGAGCAAAAAAAATTCCTAGAGATATTCCCACTTGTTGGAATTCAACTTATGAATTATTAAACGAGTCGTATAAGTATAGAGATTTACTCTGCACATTTATTTCCAATAATGTGCACCAAGTAACTCTACGTTGTCATTGCTGCCATGAAACGTAAATGGTGTAACTATTACAAAAAAATTCATCTATTTATCTTGTTGCACTTGTTTTTTTTATCATAGGTGTAAAATAGATTTTGTTTTGAACGTAGCCATTGCTGCCATGAAACGAAAATGGTGTAACTATTACAAAAAAATTTCATCTATTTATCTTATTGCACTTGTTTTTGATCTTATGTGTAAAATAGATAGTTTAAACGATTATTTGATTAGTTATTATAAATGTATAGATTTTAACCATAAAGATTCTGATTATGTTGATATTTCTATAGTAATTAGTGAAGTAAGAAATTTAATAATGAATTTCTATAATGAGTATAATACTCATGATCGATCAATTAGCCAATCTTCTAGTCAAATTCAGACTAAGCCAGTTAATATTAGTAAAGGTGATCGCATATTAATGCAAAGGCAGATAAAGTGATAAACCTATAGGATCCACTGACAATAATTTTCGAGTTTGGTGAAAGTTTCACAGGTAAACAATTTCTGGTCCTTGATTGATGGAGTAGACACCCAAATACATTTCCAACTCTTGCATTAATCGCTAAAAAACTTTTAGCAACTCCAGTTTCAGCGGTTGTAGTTGAACAAGCTTTTAGTGCATTAAGTAGTATATTAGATGAGACGTGGTCTACCATAAACCCTAATTCATTAGAAGCTCAAGTCTGCTTGGACAAGAGCAGAATTACGACAACAAGAGATACAACAACAATGAATTGAAGATTTATGTGATTTAATAACAACAGAAAGAACGATGACCGGAACATCCAGGAATGACAACGATAATTAAGGTAAATGGGTTATTCAAATTCAACAAAAGGACATGGGCTTTGATTCCTCCAGACCCCAGAAGATATGTAGGCAACTTATTTAAAAAAAAAAAAAATTAAATCCAAGCCCTTTTAATTTATTTTTTCTCAAATTAAAATCAAATCAAATCAAATTTATATTTAATTTAATTTTTTTTTTTTTTATTAATTGCAGTTCCGCTTCTGGAACAACAATTTTGTAGTTCGGTTTCAATTCCGGTTTCCGGAACAGCAGCCGAGCCTACTTCTACCAAGTAATCCCCTTTTTATTCAATTACCATCTAGACGGGCCCCTAAGGACCCCCTAAACCCAAATAAGAAAATATATGATTCTCGTTCTTGAAACTCTCCTCTTGTTAATTTTTTTTCCTCATTCAGTTATCGATCCACAAAGATAACCACCGAACCTCCCACCAGTGACCCATTCTGGTTTGAGTTATATTCCTATATTTCGTATGTAATGATTCCTATATTTTGTAAATTCTTTAACGATGCATGTATGTATCATTCAAAAATAAATTATGACTGATTATGATTGTAAATAAAAGAGAGGGTAGATATTATATTCATACCACAAGGAGGTCGGCTTCCACCACTTCTTCCAAGGTTGCATGAAATGCATCAACCAACTACAAAAATTAATTCTGTAAATAATAAAGAACTGCGCAAATATTAATAAGTATACATAGTAGTTGCTCATGCTTTTCACCTGTAAGGGCAAATCTGATATAAATCCCACTGTATCGCTAAAAAGCACTTTTCTCCTGAATATCATACACAAGATGAAGTCAGATAAGCAGTGATTTTTATTTTCATCTTACTGTTTCTGAATACGACAAGCAAAATCGATTCATTAACAATCAAGATACCCTGAAGGGAGAATGACACTCCTTAATCTAGGATCCAGTGTAGCAAACAATCTGCACAAATAGCAAGCCCATGACACCATTTAGACAAAAACAAGTCATTTTAAATTCAAACTTAACTAAGAAATTAACCACGAAAAATAATCTATATATAAATAACCAAATGCTCAGAGGTGCATAAATACCGTGCATCACTGTATAGATCACTATCAGAGAGAGCACTAACTAATGTCGATTTTCCCTGTCCAAAGTGGAAGAGAGATTATAAGCATCATGTTAACCTAACTTTTTTAGAACTGACAAAAATTAGTTTAACTGATTTTGACCACCTACAGCATTTGTGTACCCTACAACAGCCACAGTTGCTAAACCACGGCCATCTGATCCGCCGTGTCTCCTACGAGCAGCCCTTTGCACAGCTCGAGTACGACGAACCTCTTCAATTTGGGATAACAAATGACTCCGCCGCTCTAAAATTCTGAGAATACAGAGAATATGTGCACAAGTCAAAACAATTTTTCTTTGGAAGGAGTAACATTAGGTTATAGTCCCACAGACATAACAAAATCTAAAAATGCAGCAAATAAACCAATTCATTCAAGGCCACTGCCAATTCAAGCCATTTATTCCCTAGGCAATCATTGGAACCAAAAAGATGTAAGGGAAAAAACCCGATAAATAAATTTGTCAGAAGCCACTTAAAAACTAATTGAAGAAGGCTTCTAAAAATGCAGCAAAGGAGAAAATAAAAGAGTGAGAGAGAGAGAAGAAAAGACACACTTGAGTCATTAATGCAACCCCCAAAATTTGAGTATCAGGTATCCTATGAAGTATGCAACATACCACACACAACCTAGGAGAGTGTATACCTGTGAGAATTTGTGAAGAAAATGTCTATAAACATTTGCTTAATTTAGAACTTACAATGAGAGGCCTTTATATAGGCATTATACAACTACCATATTAAATACACAACTACCATATTAACTACCATATTAAATACAAAACACCTCAACTACCAACTACACACTACATAACTAATTCCAACACCTAACTAATTCCAACACTCCCCCTCAAGCTGGAGCATACATGTTATATGCACCAAGCTTGTTACAGATGAAATCAATACGAGGACCGCGAAGAGACTTAGTAAGGACATCTGCTAATTGACCGTCTGAGTTGACAAAGCTAGTAGCAATATATCCTGACAAAATTTTCTCTCTGATAAAGTGACAATCCACTTCTATATGTTTGGTCCTCTCGTGAAACACAGGATTGGATGCGATATGTAATGCTGCCTGGTTGTCACAGATTAGTTTCATTTGTGCTCCTCCTCCAAACTTTAATTCTTGCAGTAACTGTTTCAACCATATCAGCTCACATGTTGCTAAGGCCATAGCTCTATATTCTGCCTCTGCACTAGACCTGGCAACAACAACTTGCTTCTTACTCTTCCAAGATATGAGATTACCTCCAATCAAAACACAAAACCTGTAGTAGAGCGTCTATCGGACGGAGAACCCGCCCAATCTGCATCAGAATAACCAATAACCTGAGTATGTCCCTTGTCTTCATATAGTAGACCTTGGCCTGGTGCTCTTTTAACATATCTAAGAATGCGTATAACAGCATCCCAATGACTTTGGCAAGGGGTTTGTAGAAACTGACTAACCACACTTACAGCAAAAGAAATATCCGGTCGTGTGATGGTAAGGTAGTTTAGCTTCCCAACTAATCTCCTGTATTGTCCAGGATCATCCAGTGGTTCTCCGATTAGCTTCCTATACTCTTCGGGATTCTCCAACGGCTCCTCCTCTTTTGGTAGGAGTTTAATATTGGGATCCATAGGTGTGTCCACTGGTCTGCAATCTAACATACCAGTCTCCTGAAGAATATCCAATGCATACTTCCTCTGGGAAATAGCTACCCCAGAGTTAGATTGTGCCACCTCTATGCCAAGAAAGTACTTGAGTCGTCTCAAATCCTTAGTCTGAAAATGATTAAATAGGTGTGTTTTTAGCTCCCGAATACCCTCTTGATCACTTCCAGTGATGACGATATCATCCACATAAACTACTAAGTAGATACATTTGCCATTGGAATGGCGGTAGAAAACAGAGTGATCAGCTTCACTACGAGTCATACCAAAATCTGTAATTACAGCACTGAACCTCCCAAACCAAGCACGAGGAGACTGTTTTAAACCATAAAGAGAACGGCGAAGCCGACATACCAAATCATACTCCCCCTGAGCAACAAAACCAGGTGGTTGCTCCATATAGACTTCCTCCTGAAGATCACCATGGAGAAAGGCATTCTTGATGTCTAACTGATAAAGGGGCCAATGATGCATAGCCGCAATGGAGAGAAATAATCGGACAGAGGCAATTTTGGCCACAGGAGAAAAAGTGTCACCATAGTCCAGACCAATATCTGTGTATAGCCCTTGGCAACCAGACGAGCCTTAAGACGATCAATGTTCCCATTAGGACCAACCTTCACTGTATAAACCCACCGACAGCCAACTACAGATTTGCCGGACGGTAATGGAACCAAATCCCATGTGCCACTAGAGTGTAGGGCGTCCATTTCATCAATCATTGCCTGCTTCCACCCGGGGTGGGATAATGCCTCACTGAGCTTTTTAGGAATAGAAACAGAAGACAAGGTGGAAACAAAAGCATAATATGGAGCAGATAAACGATGATAACTCATAAATGTGTATATAGGATGAGGATTGCGAGTGGAACGAATACCTTTGCTAGTGGCAATAGGACCATGTAGGGCAGGCAGATCCACAGTAGGGGTAGGAGCTGGAGCAGGGTGTGAGTCAGCCTGGAGAGGTGGGGGGCGAGGACGACGTTGGTAGACCTGAAGAGGACGAGGTAATGGGACAACCTCTGATGGAGGACTATAGAATGGAACGGGAAGAACCTCTGGATGGAGTGTAATGGGCGGTGTATCTGGAGAGAAAAATGAGGATGACTCAAAGAAGGTAACGTCAGCAGAAATGATGTAACGGTCAATAATGGGAGAATAACAACGATACCCTTTTTGAAGTCGAGAGTAACCCAAGAAGATACATTTGATGGACTTAGCACCCAATTTATCCCGGCCTGGTGTCAGGTTATGGACAAAGCAAACACAACCGAATATGCGAAGGGGTAAATGATGGAGAGGTTGAGTGGGAAATAGAATGGAGTGGGGAAGTTGATTTTGTAAAACAGAGGAAGGCATACGATTAATTAAATAGCAAGCTGTGAGAACAGCATCCCCCCAGAAACGAAACAGAAAGGGCAGATGATTGTGGAGTAGAAGGGTACGGGCCGTGTCAATGAGATGTCTGTTTTTACGTTCAGCGACACCATTTTGTTGGGGTGTGTGAGCACAAGAGGACTCATGAAGAATACCGAGGGAGGACATGAAGTTTTTGAACGGGGTAGAAAAATATTCACGAGCATTATCACTGCGTAATATGCGTATAGGAACACCGAATTGAGTTTGAATCTCAGCACAAAAGGCTTTAAAGGTCGAAAATAACTCAGAACGATCTTTAAGTAAGAAGAGCCAAGTGTTTCGAGAATGGTCATCAATAAACGTAACAAAATAGCGAAATCCCAAAACAGAGTTGACACGACAGGGACCCCAAACATCAGAATGAACTAAGTCAAATAGGGACGCAACCCGATTATTGATACGCTTGGGAAACTTAGTACGAGTTTGTTTACCAAGTTGACACGACTCACAATTAAAGGAAGATAAAGCAGAAAGATGCGGAGCTAGCTTCTGGAGCTTGGACAGACTGGGGTGACCCAACCGACAATGAATGACTTGGGCAGAATTAGAAGAAGTGCAAGCAACGGAAGGTAGTGACTTTGAAAGGTGATAGAGGCCTTGTGACTCACGTCCTGTACCAATCATTCGTCCCGTACTCTGGTCCTGCACGACCACAGAATTATTAAGAAAAGTGACAGAGCAGTTAAGATCATGAGTAAGTTTACTAACGGAAATAAGATTAAAAGGACAACCAGGTACATAAAGTACAGAGGTCAATGGTAAGGAAGGAACAGGAGAAGCTCGCCCGATACCCTTAGCAACGGTTTTAGAGCCATTAGCAAGGGTAACCATAGGGAGAGAATCTGAACCGGTTAAAGATGAGAAAAAGTGTGGATTACCAGAAATATGATCGGAGGCTCCAGAATCAATAACCCAAGGGCCGAGAGGAGAGGACTGAGTGAGGAAGGCCACAGAATTACCAGTGTGGGCAACAGAAGCAGATGATGGTTGCTGAGAGGCCTGATACTGAAGGAAAGCAGCATAATCCGGGCCAGATAAGGTAACCTGTTGAGATGGGTGCTCGGAAGAAATAGGAGAGGCAATGCTGTCAACTTGAGCAACCTTGGCAGTAAAGGGACGAGGGGGTTTGCCATGAAGCTGATAGCAACGCTCTCGGGTGTGACCAACCTTTTGACAGTAACTACATTTGGGACGCACTCCTCGATGAATATGGGATCCACGATTGCCCGTGGAACTGCCCTGTGCTGCAAAGATAGAAGGCTCTGCGGAGTGGGACTCAGAGTCAATGACGGAAGTGGAGGAGACTCGGAGAAGTCGAGCAAAAATATTTTCCAGAGAGGGGATAGTAGTACTGGCCAAAATCTGATCACGAACGGGCTGAAGCTCAGATCGGAGCCCAATCAAAGTTAACACCATAAAGAACTGTTCTCGCTGGCGTTCCTGTTCAGCAATTGTAGTGGTAATTGGCAAGATAGAATTGAACTCCTCTCGCAATGATTCAATCCGACCAATATACTCAGACATATCCAGATCACGCTGATTTAAGTGAAACATATTGGACACAACATTATAAAATCTCTGTATATCATTAGTATACAAAGCGGTAGCCTTACTCCATAACTTGTGGCAAGTCTTATAGGGCCGAAACATGACAAGAAGTTTAGAATCAATAGACTGCCATAAGAGATTACATAATTGAGCATCAAGCTTCCTCCAAGATCGGCGCTCGGCCTCAGGTATAGAATCCTCACTGGAGGTTAAATGATCTTCACACCCTTGCCCCATAAACCATAATTCAACTGAAGCCGACCAAGAAACATAATTTATAGAACCAAGTAACTTATCAGTTGTAATAACAGGAGAACCAGAAAGAGTTGGGACGAAGGAACCTGATTTAGGCAAAATCGGAGCTCGGGGGTGAGTGTCGTCTTCTGACGGGCGATCCATAAATAATATCGCGGAAAAAACTGAGTAGATCGGCGCTCGGCGAAGGTAGATCGGTGACCTCTGAGAGTAGTGGTGGTGGTTGTTTTTGAAAAAAAAAAGTGCGGAAGTGGTGGTGGGTAAAATTAGGGTTCCGAGGGTATGTTGAGGAAAAAAAAAAGTGAGATAGACACGCCAAAGAAGGAAACCGACGACGGAAGTGAGACCAGCGGCTGACAAGGAGATGGAGGATGCTGGAGGTGTCGTCGGACTCGCACCGGAACAGTAACGTCGGTGATGGCAGTGGCGGTGGTATCACCGGAAAAAGAAAAGAGGACCCTAAGATCAACCTACTGATACCATGAGAGAATTTGTGAAGAAAATGTCTATAAACATTTGCTTAATTTAGAACTTACAATGAGAGGCCTTTATATAGGCATTATACAACTACCATATTAAATACACAACTACCATATTAACTACCATATTAAATACAAAACACCTCAACTACCAACTACACACTACATAACTAATTCCAACACCTAACTAATTCCAACAATACCATTCTTCATTTTTCTTCCTCTTTAAAAACGCTATTACATAGCTTTATATGGGCGAGTATAAAAAAGCCAAGGGACCTAAGGATACAATCCAAAAGTAGGACAACTATTCCATTAATAAAGTCCAGATAAGAAACTAAAAACCATCTTGAGTCAAGTTATAACCTCACAATCACCCCACAACAGACCACACTGAACTGATACAAACACTTCCGCTTATGCTGACAGTAATTAGTTATTCGATCTTAAGTGATAAGTTCCAATCCATAATATCTACCAATATAGCTATGCTAGCTTTCATACAAGTTTTTGCCTTTTTCCTGTGACAATTTGCGCGATCCATTTGTTTGCATCAATTAAAATAACAAAATGGTAAGACAACTATACGGCGTACATAAAGTTGGGTTGGGGGTTGAGAGAGAGAAAGGGAGAAAGACAATGGAATGTCTATAAAGCAGTGCCATAACAGAATATAGAGAACCACCATTGATAAAAACAGTATTGAAAGTACAAAAATTATTAATCTTTATTTGCCCTATGATCTTACTCTTACCATAATACTACAAAAACCGCCCATCAAAACCTCATTTGAATGTTAATATGATACATGAACAAGCCAAAAAGCACATATGCACACAACTTAAAAGCATGGTTCATGAAAATTAAACTTATAATAGACACTTGACAGCTGCTTCAATGAAGAGGGTGTTTGGTGTCAAACCTAAGAATATAGCTTAAAGTCAAACATTGTCAGAATATGACCATGCTAATTTGAAGAAAAACCTTTATAAATATCCCCAACACGAACAAAGTTAATAAGGGAAACCATTCAAACACCAAACATAACAGATTATGAAGACTCGAAAACCAAGTGAACCAAACATTATGAACACGAAGAATATAAGACTGACTAAATGGAATGTGCAGACAAAATTAAAGGAACTAATATCAAGGATCAAACCTTCGCTGTTGAAGTTGAAGTTCAGTTTCTCCAGCACCACCAATAAAGCCACGCCCCCCACTTCCTCTCCTGCAATTCATATCCACGCACATCAAAAGTTGTTCTAAGAATTTCAGATTATTATCAGCACACATATGCAATGCCACAAAATTTGCATGCATTATAATGAAATACGAAACAATAAAAATTCAAGTAAATACCATATTCTCCTCCTCTTAAGAGGCAAAGATTAATTGGCATATTTCATCCAATCTCAGCTAGAGAGGCACTTAAGTGATATGGGTCAGGTACACAATCAAGGGAGAATAATTCATGCCAATTAGTGATGCACAAAAATAATCAAAAATAAATTGGGCAGGCTGCCTCCTAACAGCATATGGCCCTAAACATATTGGGCAAAACACCTAATAGAAAGATTTGTAATTAAACAGTGTTCATTATTTTCCATAAACATAGGGCGGATTCATCAAATTACATCACCCAAGTACAAACATGTTGTGCAAAAGTGCTCTTGTAAAATAATGGATTTTTTTTTTTTGGATTCATTCATTTCCATTTCTAAACATATATAAGCACAAATAACTGCCTGGGATTGTTCTTCGAGATATCGGGTTATAACTCACCCTCGGGCACTAACAACTTCAGCTTCACCACTTTCCCCAAAAGTAAGGCGTCCATCCGGGCCACGAACACGAACCAGCCTACTCTTCTTATACATAAGGGATGCTAATTCAGCCTGTTCAAATCATGCAACCACCAAAATGTCCAATGAAGCAAGTTTATCGGAAGATCAAATGAAATTTAATATCATGAAATCTCTAAATTTAAAACGACCAACAGTACCTGTAGCTTTGCTTCATTTGTATGGGCATGAGCATTAAATATCTCTATTATAAGGCCCACACGATCTAATACAGTTTTTCCCCAAGCTCGCTGTCATTCGAAATGGAAATATAAAAAGAGAGCACTAAGAAGCTTGGAACTCAAGCGATTCAACTTCAAGGGGGAAAAAGTAAGAAAGAGAACTTGAGTAGGCACTACTTGCCTCCAAATTCCTTTGCTGAATTCCAGACAAAATAGCATTGACAAAAATGGCATCCACTTCTCCCTATTAAAATCATCTGGCTACGGTTGAACTTCCACAAAGACATGGCACAAATTGCTTTGTAAACGAAAATAAAATCTATCACCACTTAAAAAATATAAAGAAAAAGAAGTTCCTTGCCTTAGACTCTGCCGCATTTAGGTGGCATTTGATAGTTTCCACAGTCCCAGGTCCAAAATATGTGCCTACACAAAGTCAAAGAAGATACATCTTCAATGACCACGAATATAAAAAAGACAAAGGGAATTGAACACAAAACATTTAACAAACACCATAACTAATTAGCCTCTCATCTCATATAATAACCCTATCACCGATGAACACTAAAAAATATACATTTAATAAAGATAAAATAATCATTTTACACTTATAGTTTTATTAATCCCCTTAATTTAGTACATTTGTGAAATAAAAATTAAATTTATGTTTCATATATTTTTATTGTGTAGGCAAAATACTGCTTTTGAAGCTTAATAGGAAAAATAGATATGAGATCTGAATTCCATGACTCAGAAAACCCAAAAAAACGTGACAGCTAGATTCAAATCGAACCTGGAAAACATTCACCTTGTTTAGATTGGCGACAAAATGAGCTTATGATGTATTTACCCACATGTATTCTATTATTATTATTATTGTATTTTTATATAATATATTTTGGAGGACCTGTCAAAATTATATATATATATATAATATATAATATTATAATAATTTATTAATATAATAATAATATGAAATGACAACCCACGTGGGTTGTCATTGAAAAAAATGAAACTTTTGCTTGTCAATTGCAAGTTGTGCTTGCAATTTGCAAGAGAGGTGTCGAGCATCTCACTTATAAATAGAGGAACTCAGCACCTTAGTTCTTCATGCTTTCTTCTGAGAATTCTCTTGAAAACTTAGAAGAGGGTGTCTTATGTGTTTTATTTTTCAAGCTTTGTTGTAATTTCTTTTTCTTTCAGTAATAAAATTATATGTGTTTTTTATTCAAAACATGAGTAGTTAATTCCATCCCGATGAGGTGAAGGGTGAAGCTCTTAATATGAGAATATAGATTAATCTTACTTATATTATAATATATGAATTGTAATCTAAAGACTAATATTTAATTTAAATCTGAATTAATTATTGACAAATTTTGTTACCGTCTATATAATTGGTTTTATATATTTGACATAATTGAATATCCAAATGAACTTGTTATAGACAAATATTATCACCGCCTTTATGGATGGTTTTATATGTTTTGTCATAATTAATCTCTGAAGTAAATTAACTGGGTAATAACGACAATTTATATATTATGAAAAGTAAGAGTTCTCTAAATTTGAAATATCAAGGGTGGATCTCTTAGCCCCAAATAATTTATTTTATTATTGCAGTCCAATTTAAAATTGTACATCACTTCAAACAATTCAGTCTTTTTTATTTTCATTCGATTTATTATTTTATTTTACTAAATCTATTCCTATGAATCGATTCCGGACTTAACGAGTTATTTTATTACTTCGACACTCTTATAGATGAGGGTAAATAACCAAAGGGTGAGTGTGTCAATCACTAAAGTTCAAAATTCAAATGAACTACCTAAGAACATAAAGCTACTCATATTTAAACTACAATCAAAATAGCAAGAGCTTAAAATTCATTTAAAAATCTCAGACGCAAAGCTTATTCATAGAACTAAAAAAATCGATGAATAAAAACTAGGCCAACACAAGAGCAAGCAAACAAACAGACCTGCGCGAGCTTTGCCTGATTTAAGAGCTGGGTTTTGAACAACAACATGTGGGGGCAGTTCTTTATCAAAAAAATCGGTTTCAAAGTACCCATAGCGCTGATCTTCGAGAGAGTTAGCGAGACACAGAGCTTCGTTAAGCTTAGCTTCCAAGAAGCTGGGAGGCTTGAGGCGGGGCTGCACCAAGAAGAGTCGTGGTGGGTCATCTGGATCTCTGTTGAAGTACGTAACGACGCCCTGTGACTGTGAGTCGTCCTTGTCTTCGCTGTTCTTGTTTTGGTGATTTAATGATGATGAATATGGAGATGAGATAAGGGAAAATGGAAAGGTTAGAGTTTTTGTTATGGACCTCAAGTGGGATCGTGATAAAGAAATTGATTTCAACATTTGAAGGTTTTTTTTTTTTTTTTCTGGGTTTTTCTTCTACTGCCAAGCTGTTTAGAGTTTTGTTTATGTGAGCGAGCCACAGAATTGAAAGAAAGGGCAGCAGCCGACTGGGGCCGGGTCTGTATCGATGGGCTGGGTGGGTCCAATGGATAAATATCAGGGCGGGTCAATATCCGTATCGTTTCGTTTCGTTCAATCAACGAATACAAAATTATCTCCTTACCCAAGGATAGCAAAAAAGCCCGGGGCCGCGACGTCAAGGCCCGGCTCGGGCACGTCAAGCCCGGGCTTAAAAAATATAATATATATTTAAATTTATATAATAAATTATATTTATATAATAAATTAAAATTATATTTAGTTTTTTTATTAATAAAAAATTTCCGGGCCAAAATAAAT
Source organism: Zanthoxylum bungeanum (assembly GCA_019454045.1). Lineage (NCBI taxonomy): Eukaryota > Viridiplantae > Streptophyta > Magnoliopsida > Sapindales > Rutaceae > Zanthoxylum > Zanthoxylum bungeanum. The sequence continues at coordinate 43,795 of SKCR01023424.1, read as the reverse complement.
TATCGGGCACGACCCCGCCCTATACACCATAATGTACTGGACCTTCACAGCCCTCACGCAGATTCTCGTACACATGAGGATTTTACTTTTATTTAAATAAAAATATCAATATTCGTACACAACTTGTCCAATCAATATGTATGTAAATTATCATTTTATCCGACTCTAACATACATGACCTCACATATTCCATCCCTCAAGAATTTTTATCATCATGACTGATGAAGGAAAAAAGTGGGGTGAGTCAAGATCCATTTATTAAACTCTATTCTAATTATATAGGTTGGATTTGGAAAAAAAAAATTCCAATCAAATTCGAACCAACTCACTTTTTTTTTAACCACCAATAAATAGAAATCCCTCACTTAAGGCGGAAGAAAGCCAAGATACAAATTGAAATTTTAAAATAAATTGTAAACAAATTCAATGTTAAGCTATGTTAAGTTTTGTAATGAGTTTTTTTGGATATAAAATATTATTAATACATAGTTATTAAATAATAATATATGTATAAAAAAGCTCAACAAAACTAAATTGAGGATCCAAATTCTATATGATGGCCCAACATGAGTCCATAGAATAATATTTTTCCAATTCAACAAGGCTATTTCCCACTTGAGCGAATGAGATACCAAGAAAAATTAGATGAATGTGAAGGCTAATGGCAATAGGGGTGGCAATTTGGATCAGGATTCGTTTATTCGTTCGATTCGATTCGCTTTAAAGTAAATACGGGTTTGAAAAAATGGATTCGTTTAATAAATGGGTCAATTCGATTCGATTCGTTTATTAAACGAATCGAATACGAATTTAAGTTCATTGATTCGTTTATTCGTTTAGGATTCGTTTTATTATTTTATTTTACTAGTTATTGTTATTTTTCAATTAATATACGAGAAATTATGGCTAATTACCATATAAAAATAATATTATCGATATTTGGTGAGACATTTTTAGCAAATATATTAATTACATATGTCATATGTATATATCTGTGAAAAATTAATGTAAATCAATTATGGTAAATTATGTTATTAAATAATATCATGACTAAATGAATATTCGTATTTGATTCGTTTAATAAATGAATCGAATACGAATCCTGATATTAGGATTCGTTTAATAAACGAATCGAATACAAATCCATCACATTTTGATTCGATTCGTTTAGGATTCAATACAAATTCGATTCGTTCATTCATTTTACCACCGCTAAATGACAGACTCAGAGACAGTAACAACCAGCAACCTTGCGTTATGGATAGATCATGCATGTCTTAGCTGGCTCTTTATTCCCTTTTTTCTTTTCTTTTTTAATCAAGATCTAAATAAGACAATAGCTATTCATTTCATAATTTTCATTCCCGAAATTGCAATGAAAAAGGTAATATTATGACTACCTGGTAATCTTATTGTCAACTTTTCTCTTACTATACAAGCAATTTGCATCAGAAGAATGTGTAATAATGAAATGATTCAAATGTATTATTGAATAATTTGATTAGTTTGGGTACCAAAGGAACTCAAAATTCAAGCATGGTTAGATATAGAAAGTGATATTCGAGTCGGCATATTTCAACAGGCAAAATAACTGTTCACTTTTGTCATATTGGCCGGTCCCTCAGTCTCTATTTTCCTTTAGAAACAAGTAAATGCTAAAAGAAGCAAAAGTGAAGTTCCAGACGTTTCAGTTGAAAAAGAGTCGAATCCGATTTCATTCTTTCAGTGTCATAACTGGAATAAGTTCATTTGCTACAACTTTCTTCGAAAACTCATATAGGAGAATTAAAAAAAAAAAAAAAAAAAAAATCGAGAAGAAGAGAAGGGAGTGGGAATGGCTGTCGAGTACAGATGCTGCGAGACAGGATTCTTCATTCGCATAGTTGTAGTCACACTGCTAGTTTTGTTTGCTGGGTTGATGTCTGGTTTGACTTTAGGCCTCATGTCAATGAGTCTGGTCGACCTTGAAGTTCTTGCCAAGTCTGGAACACCCAGTGATCGTAAACATGCCTGTATGGCGTCTCTGTGATATCTCTTCTTCATTGATAGTTTTTGCATTGCATTTTTTACTATTAAAGTTTCATCTTTAATTTGTCATAACAGCAAAGATACTACCGGTGGTGAAAAGACAGCACTTGCTCCTTTGTACTCTACTATTATGCAATGCTGCTGCCATGGAGGTATTTCCCAAGAGAGATGTTCTAAAAAAGAAGAAACATTTGGTGTTTTAAACATTTTCTTTCTTTCTGTCTTTTCAGGCCCTTCCGATCTTTCTGGATAGCTTGGTCACGGCTTGGGGTGCTGTTGTTATATCAGTGACTTTGATACTTCTGTTCGGTGAGGTTAGTTTCTTTATGTTCTATAGCATATGGATATACATATCAGATTGCCTGATTTGGTGGCAAATGGTCTAATATTTAGTTGTCAGTTCTTAAATTCGAGTCCATATGTCCCATTTCTTGAGCCGAAGATTTTACCGGCTCTGCTTAAGCTCGAATAATTTGGCGGCTGAGTTTTCAACTTTTCCAAAATATATATACACACACAAAATTGTCATTAAAAAAAAAAAAACATTTTTTTTGGGTTGAAAACCAATTGAAATTTCTTCTTCTGTTCGTAGATAATCCCCCAAGCTGTTTGTTCTCGATATGGTCTGGCAATTGGTGCAAAAGTGGCTCCATTCGTGCAAATTCTAGTTTGGATCTGTTTTCCTGTTGCTTATCCAATAAGCAAGGTGAAATCATCTGATATTTTTTCCCTTAAAAGTTACAGGACTCACATTTTAACTCTTGATGACAAATTTAACAGCTATTAGACTTTTTGTTGGGGAAAGGAAACGAAGCACTTTTCCGCAGAGCAGAATTGAAAACTCTAGTTGATTTGCATGGTAACGATGTATGATCCTAAAACTTACCCACGTCAATAGAAACAAAGAGAGCCGAGTTTGATCGTTAAGGGAATTTATTCTTTTCTTATTAACTGGTGTGCAGGCCGGCAAAGGCGGAGAATTGACGCGAGATGAGACCACAATCATCACCGGAGCACTTGAACTCAGTGAGAAAACAGCAAGTGATGCAATGACTCCTATATCTGAGACCTTTGCAGTTGATATTAATGCAAAACTAGACAGGTAATAATGAATCTAGAGCAATGATATACTCACACATACTTTCACTTAAAATTTTACAAACTCTCTCACCGCAATTACAGTGTTTCACTATAGATCACTGTAGCTAAAGTGATTCACTGTAGATTACTGTAGCTACGGTGAGAGAGTTGATAAAATTTTAAGTGAAAATGTATGTGAGTATATCAATTTTGATAATATCTAATACTATGCATTGGTTCTCTAGCAATGATATTTTGGGTGACACGTGTCCCCCACATATTTATAAATTGGCATTATATATGCAGCAATTTAATGAGGTTGATTTTGGAGAAAGGACATAGCAGGGTGCCAGTTTATTATCAGCATCCAAGAAACATAATTGGGCTCATATTGGTAACTACTTGTTTAAGTCACTTCAACAATTTGAACCCCTTTTATATATTATAATGTAATTTGTGATAACAAATGTGTTGTTTTATTGTAGGTGAAGAATTTATTAACCATCCATTCAGAAGATGAAGTACCTGTGAAAAATATGGCGATTCGCAGGATTCCTAGGTATTTTTATAACTTTGAAGAATTTGATAACAGACCGTCTTAACTTATGCATAAGCAAGTATTTTTTATTTTTTAGTGTGTAATAACAGTTTCCATTAAAACTGCAAACTGCAAACTACAATATATAGATCCCTCCAAAAATCAATACAATGACCGGAAAGAATAAAAAGGACCGCTAATTTGAAGGCATGCCTCGTCGGGTAAAGTAGTTTTTTTCGAGAACATATTTAGCTAATTTATGAGCTGTCAAGTTGCAGGACTGAGGCCTAAATTAGAATTTAAACAACTCTTGATTTGTCGAAGACTCCTTTATCTCTGCAATAAGCCAATCTAGTTCCTTGAGACTCCTAGAGCGATCCAAGATTAAATCCACCACATTACATGCATCTGATTCTATGAAAAGTCTAATAGTATAATATAACCGTGAGTTCTCCTAATTAAGTAGATGCTTTTTTAATTGTAGAGCCTAATATGTTAGAATATTTGGCTCGTATAGATATTACATTCTATAATGAGTTAAATAAGCAACATAATATGTTACCATGCAACAACTAAATGTTAAAGATAAATTACACACTCCACAATATAAACTGAAGATCAGCAAAGGTATTATTCACATGGTTTGTGTTCCAGGGTTTCAGAAACAATGCCTCTATACGACATACTAAATGAGTTTCAGAAAGGCCATAGCCATATGGCAGTTGTTGTAAGGAACCAGAATGATACAGAGCAGCCAGCCAGTGAACATTCAGCTGATGGTAAGCATTGACATGCCTCATGTCCCTAGTCAATATTCTTTCATATAAAATTGCTTCCACTGGTTAATTGAGGATCATAAATTCAGAGAGAGATGTGAGGGTAGACATTGATGGTGAAAGCCATCTCAAAGAAAAACGTTTACAGACCAAGAGAGCACTCAAGAAGAAGAAGAATAGCTTGTCACATGATGCAAATCTTCAACGAAGAGCCTCCAAGAGCAAGAGATGGAGTAGGGACTTCCATTCAGAAGTTCTGCATATCACTGATGATCCACTCCCAATGAATACTGAAGAATGCGAAGCTGTTGGCATTATAACACTAGAAGATGTCATTGAAGAGCTATTACAAGTATGTGCGGTAATTTCTTTTGTGAAATTTTATTCAGTTATTCTCTCAAAGAACTTACTAGCACTAACTTAATTTGTTCAAATAGGAGGAGATCTATGATGAGACCGACTATCAAGCTGAAACTAATAACTAAGCATCTTCTGATACAAGTATAGACTCCAAATATATACAGGGAACATTACAGAAAGCAAAGCAAAGGAGTCTAAAATGATAGCAACTTTGAAATTGAAGCAGTTCACAATTTGTTACTGATATGAAAATAGTGTCCCATGAGAAGAGCAAATGTAGCAAAGAAACTTTACAACATTGACTGTAGCAAGGAAATTTTTGATTACATTATACAAGTGCTCAACTTCTGATAAAATTAGCATATTTCTCAGTTCTTACCAATATATGAGCATAGGACAAGACCCGGACCTACAACCTTGGTACTCGGGAAACTCATAGGTAAATTGCCAGAGAAGTTGCAACGTGCCTGTGGCTGTCAAAGCATAGAATGCATCCAAGCACTATTAGAAACCATCCATCTCCATGCGGATTTACAGAAAACAGAATATCTTGATAGGAAATTGGCATTTCCATGAAAGCACCCTATTGCAATACACTCAAGGTAAAAAGTGTGAGAATTCTCATCCTGCATGAAGTGTCCTCTTCTTGAATTTCAAGTATTCCTGCTAAAGACCTAATTATCAGCACCAGTGCCGAGGAACCAGCAAATCAGTAATACTTGTCTTGGACCAATAATTGTCACTTCACAGCAAAATTAACAACTAACAATGTCTTACTTCTAGACAGGGGAAAATGAACGGGCCACAAAATTGCTTTATGAAATGTTGCACTGGACTTTGAAGTAAGATTGCTTTTCAGATACCATGGTCCACCAAAACGATTACCCAAGGGTTCAAATAACTTTCTGAATTTGTCAAGCGCAAGTCTAAACCAAGTATTCTGTGTCATTAACGTTAGTAACTTCACAATTGTCTCTCATCAAAACTACAGAATCTTAGCCTTACCACGTCCCCCACGCCACTGGCGTTGACGAGCCCTCCTCTTCCTCCCATCCACTTTTTCCTTGGCCTTTTCTTTTAAATCCCTCTCACCGCGTCGTTTATACATTTTGAAGGTGATCTGTCTCTCTGCAGCCATCTTCCTCACCTTCTCTGTAATCTCCGCTGCAATTTGTCTATTGTACAGTTTTTTCAGACCACGCATGAGCTTAGCAAAAGTATCTGGCTGGGGCATTACATCTGCATCCATCATATCCAGACAATAAGAACAGGCTTCTTTAACATGTCCATTGGAGAACAAAGAATGAATCCAAATTGTCCAGGCATACACATTAAGCTCACATCCTTTAGTTACAATACAACTCCAAACATCTTTAGCCATTTCAAGCTTTTGAGCTCTCAATAGAGAATTCAACAACTCCTTCAAGGTACCATACTGCGGAGCAGATAATAGACCTCTCCCGACCATTTCTTTAAAATACTCACAAGCCTCAATAAAACAACCTTGCCCAAGAAACCCATTAATCAAAACAACATAACTATCAATCCCTGGACTAAACCCACTCGCTTCCATCTCATTCCAAATATTAACAGCTTCTTTCAACTCTCCTAACTTGCAAGCCAACCTGATCACAACATTATAATTATTAACATCAGGAACACACCCGATCTTCCTCATCTTCCCCATCAATTCCACACACTCTTCTAATTCTTCCTTCTTCTCATGAGCCAACATTATATGCAAATAAGTCAAATGATTTGGCACAATCCCTCTTCGTATCATACTGTCCAGAATCTCACACCCTCTATCAATCTTCCCCCACTTGCAAAATCCACTTATCAAAGTAGTGTAAGTCACAACATCAGCCTCACAACCACTCCTTTCCATCTCAATAAAAACCCTCATTGCCTCCTCCATTTTCTCCTTCCCACAAAGCGCTTGAATCAAAACAGTATAGGAATTTGCATTCGGCTCACAGCGCATTTTCCTCATCTCCTTCAACAACTCAAAAGCATCACTTATTTTGCCCATTTGTGCATACCCACTTAACAAAATGTTATAAACAACAATATCAGGCGCAAAACCAGCATCCTTCATTTGCACCAACACATACTTAGCCTCCAATAACTTCCCTTCTTTACACCAACCATACAACAACGACGTAAAATGCCTCAAACTAGGCTTAAACCTCTCACGCATTTCATCAAACAGCTTAGCTGCTTCTTTAACACTGCTATTTTTACACAAAGCATCTAACAAACATCCAAAGACATACTCATCAGGCTCACACCCGTACTTGGGCATCTCATCTAATACTTCAACAGCCTTCTTAACCATTCTTGCTGACGCAAATCTCCTCATCAAAACGACAAACACTTCACTCGTAATCAACTGAGGCCTCTCCTTTCTCATCTCCTCAATCAAAGCCCAAGCGGCGCCGAATTGTCTCATTTTACTTAAACTCTTAATCAACGCTCTGTACACGTTGTAGCTATGAACATAATTCGTTTGCTTTGAAGCCCACATATAATATTTATAACCTAAAGTACCAGCATCGCCGCATCGGTTTATGACGCGTTCGGTTAAGCCCGGACGCAAAACGACACCGGAGTGTTGTAAAGCAAGCTCTAGTTTAGGGACTCTAGAGTGGAATTTTTTTAAGATTCGGAAAATTTTTTCAACGTCGTGGGAGAATTCACTGTGATCATTGTGGGTGTCTGTTGTGTTATTATTGTCATCTTCTTTGGTTTTAAGACAAACGAGATTGGAGTTGAACTGATTTGTTGTTGCAGCTGATTGGAAGTGGTTGCTGTTTGGTTTTGGGGAAAATGAGAAGTGGCGGTGTTGGGTGAAGAGTGACAGAGCTTTTGAAGAGAATCTCTGCATGTTCTCAGAGACTGCGTTGCGTCTGTAATTTTATGATTTTTTTTCTTTGGTTTGGTTGCGTTTTTACTTTGGTTTTGTTGCGTTTTCTCGGAATCTCACAAGTCAAACGGTGCGGTTTGAGAGAGTTGCCCTTTTATTTTTTTTAAATTCTAAGATTCCAATCTCTATTTTTTTGAAGTCATATCTTTAATGTAAAAAGTCAATTATTTATTCTGATCTGTGCTGGAAATCTTCTGAAGTCACGGAATATGGGATTGGTCGAGGTATACATTAACAGGTCTGGATACCCCGGTTAAAAAAAAAAAAAAAAAAAAAGTTGCCCACATTCTACAAAGAGACTTGATTGGCAAAATTCTTGAGAATGATAAATGATCCATTTGCCATATTCTTTAGCAGTTTTGCAAATTATGTTGTAATTAGAGTTTAGATGTTAAAGAAGATTTTATCTCATAATCAGAACATTTTTTTAACATAGGTTGTAGTTTAAATAACAAACAGAGCTTTAATTTTATTAGCAAAGGAGACCAAGCTGCATTGGGTCTGCATGTGTCTGGAGTCTGGTCTCTGGAACAGTGGCAGGGAAGAACGTGTGCCTGGATGATAGAGAATGAAAAATCGTATGTAGCTCAAGAAGTGGAAGAGTTTGGGGCATGATGCAAACGTCATAGAGCTAAGAGCAAGAAATTAAATGCACATCACATGCCGCTACCCAGCAGGATTACAAAAACGTTACTTAAAACCTGTTAGTTACATCATGCTTTGTACAAGAATTATGTTACAGGAGGAGTGATCTTCAGCTGAAACTCAACAATGTATCACCAAAAACCTAGTGGTAATTGCTATGATCGATTCTTGGGGTAATGTACAAAAATAGGAGTACTCTTCTATGTATAAGATTTGACCACCGGAGAACGGGTGACTAAGCCGGAGAGGAGGCCAACAAGAAGTGCACTGTTATAAGTGGTCGGTTCAGCTTGCTTCGAGTTGTTTCGAGAATCAATGTAGGATTCATTTAGGAAGGGGCCACCAACTAGTGCTCCAATAGCTACATTTGGGTTGGGAGAGTCTGAGTCAAGCCACTTGAATCCATCTCTGCAGCCAGTATCAGCATCAGCTGGGATTGAAGATCCCCTGTGGTGTACATATAAAGGATACTTGCTGCCGTAACCAACAAGATAGCTCATCTCCATTGGATTTTTTCCCAACAAATAATCTACCTGAAGTTAATTGACATAGCAGTTTAGAAAGACATAAGTTCGCAATCATGAACAAGGTTACATCAATAAATTTTTACTATTTGTGCAGATGAAGTTTGTGCATACCTGTGAAATTGCAAACTTGCGAAGATCATGTGGCTGGTAGGACTTCCCACTGCAATACAAAGTTTCAGTTTCAGATGTAAGCATATAATCGCTATAAAGAACAGCAAGAAATGCAGAAGCCACAGAATGCTGAAGAGAGTTCCATTCTACAATCCATATCAGCCCACCTGCAGTGACATAAATATGTTTTAGACTTCTAGTCCATAATATGACCACAGGCAATATGCGAACAAGGATAATGCTTGTGTGTTTTAAATTCCATTTCAGTTCTAGAACAATGGGATCTAGCTACTAATGCAGAATAAAAGAATATGTCCCGCTATTTACTTGATTCTTTTCCCCTAAAAAATGATCAAAATTATCTTCCTTAGAAGTATGATTTCATTTCCTCCATTAGTTATTAGTTATGGTGCATATTCATAAGGGGGATTTATAATTATATGCAATTTGATCAGTCCATTTCAAATTGTAAAATGTGAAGCCTTGTCATCCGTTGGATAAGGGACTCGTGGCGCAATCCTTGCCGTTGTCCGAATACATTAAGTTGCTCACTATAAAAGGATGCTTAGGTTGAGTATTAGGAGAGAGTTTTCATTATTTGTATTCCCTTAATAATTGGCTAAGTGTTAAGCCTATTCCCTAGTCCAAGTTAGTGTAGTCTTCAATTGGGAATTTGAGAGATTGTCACTTTTAGAGATTAGGGTTCTTTGTGAGATTTGGGGAAATACATTTTGTAAACGGATTCAAGATTCCGTGTGTAATCTTGAAATTGCTTAGTGCAGCGAGCTCCCTATTCCGGAGTTCAACGTGGATGTAGTCGGGAATCTTTCCGGCGAACCACGGTAAAAATCGTGCATTCTTGATTGATTGATTGACGAATATTGCGACAAAAACTTAACAATTGGTATCAGAGCCTTTTTTGGAGATAAAGATCCAGTGGGCTGAATTGGAGAGTGATCTGTGATAAAGATCAAAGCCCAAAGAAAAATTTTCTTTTGGTTTTCAGAACAGTGACCGAATTGGGCGGCAAAAGCAGAAAGAAGAAATCCAGCCCCTCTGTTTTGTTGGGCCAAATAGACGCAAATATCAAACCATTCAACAACCAAGGCATCCAAGGCTCCTGATTGCCGAGTTTCTTGAGCAAAAGATCACCTTGCCGAGAAGACGAATCAAAAATTGAAGAGAGCAGTCGACCAAGATCACAGCCCAAGAACACAAGCAAATCAAAGACTCCCGTTCAAGAATCAGAAATAGCCGATCAAGAATCAGAAAGCCAAAAACCAGAAGGGTCAGCCGAAAAGAAGAACAAACCTGCCGAGACCAAGAACTGAAGACCAGACCCGTGAGGGAATCGCCGAATCAATATCCCTGTTGCAGCAACCAGTCGCCGACGATCAAGAATCCAGGGCTGCCGACTCACGATTAGGATTCCTGCTAACTGAAGTTCAAAACCCCTGTTGCCGAGCCACTGTACAAGATCTTTCAAGACCCTAAGTGCGCTGAAGAAGACTCTGAAATTCTGGGCTGTTAAACAAGAACGGGCAAACAATCTGGGACACACATCAAGCCGTTAAGTCACTCTGAATGTTGTTGGGTGATTAAGGCGTAGTTGTTGTGTGACTTGGTTGAGGGTGAGTGTTCTCTGCCTCTGGTGTGATTCAGTTGTGGTGAGTGTCCTCTGGTAGTATTCGGTTGAAGGTGAAATCAGATTAATTGAGTGCTTGTGTGTATTGTGTTTGCTGTCCTGTTTGGGTAGATTGGCTGTGTTTCTGCCGAAGGGTGTTCTGGGCGAAATTGAGGCAGTGAATTGCCGTGTGTTTTGGGCGAAATTGGAGCAGTGGGTTGCCGATTGTGATTTAGGCAATTTGGTTGTGTATTGCCGAATTAAAATTAGGCAGGTTGGTGGTGTATCTTGCGGACTGTGTTAGGGCAAATTGGGTGTGATTTGCCTAAGGGTGTTTGGGGAGTAATTGCCGAGAGTGATTGCGGAATTTTCATCGGGTGATTACTGTAAAAGTAAATAGAAATGTCGACTATGAGACTCGACATCGGCATCTTTGACGGGAAAGGGGATTTCACTACTTGGAAGAAGAAAATGAAAGTCCTGCTTTCTCACCATAAGGTGGCTTTGGCACTGGAACCGGATCCAGAAAAGTGGCCAAAGATGGAAAAGGAAGCGAAGGAGGAAATCCTGGAAGAGGCTTACAACCTGATTTTCCTTCACCTTGGAGATTCGGTCATCAGAAAGGTTGACGGAATGGACACTGCCATTCAACTATGGGGTAAACTCGAATCTCTTTATTCTGTTATTTCTGCACCAAATTTAGTGTTCTTAAAAGGAAATTTGTTTAATTACAAGATGGATACTAGTAAGTCGATTGATGATAATTTGGATGAATTCACGAAAATGACTCAAATCCTTAAAGGAACTGACCAAGCCCTAGGAGACTCTAGCGAAGCTATGATACTTTTAAATGCATTACCTGAAGAATATAGTGTCGTTAAGAATCTCTACAGTACACAGGAGTTGTACCTAGGCTAGACTTGGTGATATCTGGTATAAGGGCTAGAGAGCTAGAACTTAGAACCAGTAGGAGAGGAGGAGCGAACTTATTCGTGAAAGGTAAAAATGAAAGGAAATATAATGGTCCTAATAATCATCAGACTAGTAACCAAGAACCTAAAGGTGAAGAAGAATAACAATGATAAGAATAAAGATAGTGACAAGAAGTGTTATCATTGTGGAAAGATGGGACACCTTAAAATGAATTGTTATAAGTTCATTAGGGAACAGAAAAATGAAGGCAGTGCCACTGTGGCTGCCGAAAAGGAGTCGATGTGCCTATCTGAGGCATTGACTGTGTGTAGGATCACATTAGTAGAGAATGGATTCTGGACTCCGGGTGTTCCTTTCACATGAGTCCGTATAGGGACTGGTTTGTCAACTTTAGAAATTCTGACCAAGGGACTGTGTATATGGGTAATGACAATACGTGTAGGATACAGGGAGTTGGGGACATGACACTTAAACTTCATGATGGTAAAGTTAGGATTCTTACTGACGTTAGATATGTACCTGACTTGAAACGGAACCTGATATCACTAGGAACACTAGATGAATTAGGTTTCACATATAAAGCACATAAAGGACACATGCACATATCTAATGGTAATAAACTGATCCTAACTGGTATAAAAAGAAATGGATTGTATGTTCTAAATGGCCAACATGTATTCTCGGATAAACCCATTTCTGCTTTAACTTCTAATGTTGATATGACTAATATATGGCACTTGAGACTTGGCCATATAGGCCAGAAAGGAATGCAGGTACTCAGCAAGCAGGGACAATTTGGAAAGGACCAGTTGAAGCCACTTGAGTTTTGTGAGATCTGTGTGTTGGGCAAACAGCACAGACAGAGCTTCCCAACTGGAATTCATTTGTCAAAGGCGAATCTGGAGTATCTACATTGTGATTTGTGGGGACCAGCAAAGGTCCAGACACATGGGGGTAAGAGATATTTCCTCTCTATTGTTGATGACTACAGTAGGAAGGTATGGACATTCTTACTAAAATCAAAGGATGAAACTTTGACTAAATTTAAAGAATGGAAAGTATTGGTAGAAAATCAAACTAGTAACAAAGTAAAAGTCTTGAGAACTGATAATGGCTTAGAATTTTGTAATACTGAGTTTGACCAATACTGTACTAGTGAGGGTATCCTAAGACATAGGACTGTTAGAAACACCCCTCAACAGAATGGAGTTGCGGAAAGAATGAATAGAACCTTATTAGAAAAGATCAGATGTCTTTTATTTTCTTCCGAACTTCCGAGGGCCTTTTGGGGTGAAGCCCTCAATACTGCTACTCATTTGATTAACCTTAGCCCTAATAGTTCAGTTCAGTTTAAGACACCAAGGAAATCTGGTCTGGTAGAGCTCATAAGCTTGCACACCTGAGAGTATTTGGCTGTGAAGCCTATGCTCACCAGTCCGTAGGTAAACTTGAACCGAGGTCAATCAAGTGTGTTTTCCTAGGATATCAAGAAGGGACAAAAGGGTATAGGTTATGGGAAAGGGAATCACCTGGAGTCAAAGTCATAGTTAGTCGGATGTTATATTCAATGAAATTTGTTTTCCTTGTAAATCTACTAACAACAATGCAGGTGCCTTAGAAAAGGATCTAGCAGATTTTGATTTTGCAGGTGGAGCTCAGATGCAGGTGGAGCCAGGGACATCAAGGACCGCTGAGCATTGGTGACATGTCAGGCACGGAGACATCTGAGGACACCCAGCCCAGGAGATATAACCGGAGGAAAACAGAAATGAAGTAGCAGACATACAAGAACACATTGAAGTGGACACAGTAGATCAAGTGGATCTAACTGAGCAGCATGATGTAACACCACAAGACACATTGGCCAACTACCAGCTAGCAAGAGACAGAAGTAGGAGGCAGGTAAGGCCTCCTACCAGGTATGATTACTCAACTAATGATTTGTATTTCTGTGCATTAATAGCAAGTCATGAAATTAATGGGATTGAGTATGCTAGCTTAGGAGTGGCATTAAAGTCTGCCCATAAACTTGAATGGGAAACAGCTATAGGAGAGAATATGTCTTCTCTTAGTAATAGGTCTGAGATGGTTAAAATGGAAAATGTTCATTATGCAAATGCTATTGGTTCTGTGATGTATACCATGATTAGTACTAGACCTGACTTGTCATATGTTGTATCTTTGTTGAGTAGGTTTATGTCTAATCCAGGTGGAGCACACTGGAGTGCTTTACAATGGTTGTTAAGATACTTGAATACTACTATTGATTATGGCTTATGTGTTAACAAATCTAACGCTTTAGATTTGGTAGGGTATGTTGATTCTGATTTTGCAGGTGACAGGTCTCAAGAAAGTCAACTACCGAAGCAGAGTATATAGCCATAACTGATGTGTTCAAGAAGCAATTTGGCTTCAGGGTATCTTAACCGAAATACAACAGCTGCAGGGTAAACAGTTGTGTATTCAGACAGTCAGAGTGCAATACATCTGAGCAAGAATCCAGTACATCATGAGAGAACCAACATGTGGATGTGAAGTATCATTTCGTGAGGGAAGTCATCACAAATGGTAAGGTTGAGATTGAGAAAGTTCCAACAGAAGATAACCCATCGGACATGGGGACAAAGATTGTGACTGCAACCAAACTCTTCCACTGCATGAAGCTGTTGCAGGTGGGGGTTGGCTGACCTTGCAGCCTACATGAGCGGTGATGTGAGTAGGTGAGTTTGCTGTGCTATTTTTGACTTTAGTTGTGTCCTTGTATATGGTTAGGAGTGGTTAGTGTGTTTTGGCTTCAAGGTGGAGATTGTAAAATGTGAAGCCTTGTCATCCGTTGGATAAGGGACACGTGGCGCAATCCTTGCCGTTGTCCGAATACATTAAGTTGCTCACTATATAAAGGATGCTTAGGTTGAGTATTAGGAGAGAGTTTTCATTATTTGTATTCCCTTAATAATTGGCTAAGTGTTAAGCCTATTCCCTAGTCCAAGTTAGTGTAGTCTTCAATTGGGAATTTGAGAGATTGTCACTTTTAGAGATTAGGGTTCTTTGTGAGATTTGGGGAAATACATTTTGTAAACGGATTCAAGATTCCGTGTGTAATCTTGAAATTGCTTAGTGCAGCGAGCTCCCTATTCCGGAGTTCAACGTGGATGTAGTCGGGAATCTTTCCGGCGAACCACGGTAAAAATCGTGCATTCTTGATTGATTGATTGACGAATATTGCGACAAAAACTTAACACAAATAATACCACAAAAATAAAAAGGTGTCAGATTACTTGAGGAAGAATCTTACTATCTGTTCTGCTAGAAGTGGCTGTTGGTGAATCTGGCAGAAGTCCACACATGATGGACTCAGCAGTTTCCCTATACATCTGAAGGTCTAGATTCTCAGTTTCTGGGATATCTTTTGCACCAAAAAAATTTATTCTGGATAACAAAACCTGCACCAAAATAGGAAGGGAAAAAAATCAGATGAATGTAGTAGCATTCCGTAATACAAATGTTTGAGGTGAAATTATATATACATGTAACCCAGCATGCTTGTCATCCCAGCTAAACCATGATGGATTTCCCCAATTGGCAAATGCTTGGCCATTCATCTCAGTTACATATTCAAGGTATGATCGATCTCTAGTTGCATGATAGAGCCAAGTAGCTGCCCACAAGAGTTCATCTTCATATCCTGTCGAGTTGTAATACTTTTGCACCTGGGGAACGCTGACGCTGTAACTACCTCTATAAGTATCCGCAAACATAAAAAGGTGCCGGGCATGAATAAGGAGAAGATTAGAGTAAGTGGAATTAATCTTTCTGAAAACCAAAGATGCTGAGGCCATTGCTGCTGCAGTTTCTGCTGCTACCTCTGTTCCTGGGAAAGACGCATTAATCTGTGTGAGAGGCCTCTTCTCTGACATGGTTTCAGGTCTTTCCCAGCAATTGTGGTCCAACTCAGGATCACCAACCTTGAACCACACAGAAATCAAACACAACTCTTTAGATTTAACCTCCTCTTGTATTAGTGCAGGCAAATTGAGACATGAAGGAGTCCCTAACTACTTGATGTTCATCAACAGGATGAGCATATTATGACACAACTCTTTACACAACTAACTTGAGCAAAAATCAATGAGTGCCCAATACATTAATTTTTTTTTATTAACACTCAATTTTAAATCAACTTAGCTTGGCAAATATATAACAATTTAATCATACAGAAAATATTACTTAGTTTAACTTGATGATCTGCAATCCAATTATAACAATAGGATAAAATGAAACACCCATTTGATAATTGGCAGGTTACCTGAATATATAGCACATATGGAGAAGGATGTGTATTGATTAGATAATCAGTGATCCATTTAAGGGATTCCTGAGCATGCTCAAGTTGTTTCACTGCATTCATATGATCACCATACTCAAGAATCGCCCACGACAACACTGTTGCAGTGAAAGCCATTGGAAATCCAAACTTCATCAAATCCCCAGCATCATATAACCCTTTTGATAATTCTAAATTCTCTTCTCTCCCATCTTGTAAAGCCGAGTCCCCTCTCCATGCAATCTTATTATTCACCAGCTTCCCAGCTGCAACAACAAAATTATATCAAGATACATAGTGAACAAAAAGGAGAGAATTGAGAATTAGTTGGTTACATTTTTGTACATCGAAGAACTGCATTGATAATTCAAGAGCATTAGCATAAGTTTCAATGATTTCTTGATGATGATGTGGACTTTCAAAATATTTGAATATTGTGAGAACACTCATTGTTATAACAACAGCTCCAAAGACTAACAGTAGCAGCGACCAGAACCAGCCTAGCTTTGATCTTTTTGTATGATCCTTAGTATCTTGATCAGCTCCCATTTTCTTTCCATTCTCTTCATCTTCCATTGAATTTGAATCGCCACAACATGCTATCATTTTCAAAATAACAGGCTTATAAAAGTTAACTGCGGTTTTAACTGAATTTGGAAGCTTGGAGTCGAGAATCTAGCAGTGTCCGCTCTTTTATAGAGTGACAAAGAAACTCAATATGCGAGTGCAAGTGAGCCGTTGGATTTTGTGGGGGCGATATGGACGGCAGAGATTGTGCCGTGGAATGATACCGTCAATACTAATGGACAATGTTATCCAAGTTACAGAGACAACTTATTCATAGAACGGCTGTGGTTCGGCTTGTCGTTTATATTGAAACTGGTAAATGACAGATTCTAGCTTTGCCATATTACATGTTTCTCGAACAAGTTCAAGTGAGATATTCACAAAGAAGATACAGTTCACTCAACAATTGCCTTTGGGTTCTGAACTTCATATAAGGACCTTTTTATGAGATACATTCTTCTGTTTTGAATGTATCCACTTATAGATTTTACAGTGTTTTACTTGCACTAATTAATTTGTTTTGTCCCAATGAATATGGTTTGGTGGTGTAATATTCGGGATCTGACCTTCAGGTCCTGAATTCGAATTCAGGGAGTGTATTTCTTGTAAGAATTTGAGATAGTCAGAAATTTTACATGTTGCGCTTAAGTCTCGAAAGAGACGGTTTAACAGTGGGTTCAAAAAAAAATGTCTTACTTAGATAGGATCACATTTAAGCATATCTTTATTTGTGTGTGGTTAATTATTTTTTAATTATATACACATTATCAACTCCTATCTATGTGATGGCATGTAATCCAGAAAAAGATTAAGACTATGAGAGAATCCTCGTCTTTTACAAAATATAATACCTAAGAAAAAATATATTGACGACATTGATGGGTGATGTTGAGAAGAAACAAAAATTTAGAAGGAATACATTTTTTACATCGATTCCATGATCATATATTTGATAGATTCATATATACCCAATATTGGATTTTCCTACCTTCACTTTGGTCGTGGGTGATGGATTCTAGTATGTCCATCAAACACACACAAATTTAGAATATTAAAATATTAAATTTGTAACGAGATGGATTGTACAATATATTGTATTTTTTTATCGTTGAAAAATATTTTATGAGAAAAAATAAATATTTTCTATTATTATTTGAATAGAATTTACAAATATTACAAAGTTTAGACAAAAAAAATCTCACTTATAACTAAACTTTATACAAAAGTTCTCTTGATATTATGCTTTCAGGTGTTGGATATTTAGTGTCATTAAACAACAATTAACATGCAAAAACAACAGATCAATTCCCAACAATATCTATATGAAAAATAAACCCCAAACACAAAACCAATAAAAGGACTAATAAGAAAATTCAGAAGTTACTGAAATTCCAAGTCGAGAAGTTCTCTGTCCTTAAGAACTTATTGGCCCCGTCACAGGTGCTCTACGGATCCGAATTGGCCAACGTTCTCCCAGGATAACTTGGATGCTTCTTGTCCAAGGTGCACTCCTTGACAAGGGTTTGAACAAGGAAGATGGTGGATCTCTTCTCAAAACAAAGGGAAAACAAGTGTCTGAAAATGCAGGATTTTTTATGTCTAGTCTGTTTTGCCAATTTTTCAACCACCAAATTTGGAGGGAATAGCCTTCTTTTATAAGGCATGGAGGGGTGCCAAAGGGGCACCCCTTGGGGTGGGGTCATAACCCTTCAAGAGTAGTAACCACCCCTGAATTAAAGCAAAGGACATAAACACCATTTCTTATAATTGAAGAATTTACAACAATCCCCCACAATTCTTCAATTATCCATTCAGACACGTGAGAGAGATACCGTGAACTAAAACTGCATCGAAATAGGTAGCTTTCGCCTTGAACCTTTCCTAGTGAATGACAATCGGATTTACTAGGCAAACCAGTGACCCATAGTCTTGAACTGTTCTGCCGTTAGTGTAAACCAAGACAATTGCCAACACACAGCTTTAATTCGACCATTTTCCCGTTCTACGGTTGTGTTCATTTTTGGCCCTGAACAACAGTCCTGGATTCATCAAGCACTCTAGGGTAACCCGCCTTTAAAGGTTCCCATGGAAGCGGCCGCACTTCTTACTTGAAATAGGTGATCTACTATGGAGAGGTAATCTGTCTTTACCCCCATTAGGACTCATCTCCTAATATAGTGATCATTAAAAGCCAAAGCTTATCCTCACCAATGACAGACAGCACTCAGCGTCATCCACGGAATGGGAAAGAGTACGAAACTCTTCAGTGCTCGTTTTGAATTGCACAAAGTTCTGTTGTCCCTTTTGAACCTAGATCTTGGGATCTCCAGTCAGCTAGGTTGGGTTTCCACAGTGACAATTCTTAGAATTTAGGCTTCAAGCCCATTCCCCTCGATGACTTCTCAACTTGCTCTCGAGGTAAACCTTTAGTAAGTGGATCCGCTAGGTTTTCCTTCGACCTGACATAATCGATCGTTATTATGCCACTTGAGAGCAGTTGACGTATGGTATTATGTCTCCGACGTATGTGTCGAGACTTACCATTATACATTGTATTTTGGGCTCTCCCAATAGCCGATTGGCTGTCACAATGTATGCTTATCGCTGGCACCGGTTTGGGCCAACTAGGAATATCCTCCAGGAAGTTTCTAAGCCATTCTGCTTCTTCCGCTGTTTTGTCTAACGCTATGAACTCTGATTCCATAGTAGACCGGGCAATACATGTTTGCCTCGAGGATTTCCATGACACGGCCGCATTACCAAGTGTGAAAACAAATCCACTCGTGGATTTGGAATCCACCGTATCAGATATCCAGTTAGTGTCGCTGTAACCCTCTAGTACAGCAGGATATCTCTCGTAATGTAGCCCATATTTTGAAGTTTCTCTCAGATACCTCAAAACTCTTACTATGGCTTTCCAGTGGTTGTGTCCTGGATTACTCGTATATCTGCTAAGCCGATTCACAGCTTGAGCGATATCGGGTCGTGTGCAATTCGTGAGATACATCAGACTTCCATGATTCTCGAATACTCTAGTTGCGATATGCTTGAACCAGTATTCTTTGATAAATGAAGAGTTAGGTCTACAGGGGTTCTAGCCACGTTTAGATCCCCTTTAATATATTTATCGAGTATCTTCTCAATATAATGAGTCTGTGATAATATATATCCGTCTGATGTCCTAGAAATCTTTATTCCTAGGATCACATCAGCTATCCCCATATCTTTCATATCAAATCTGCTGGATAACACGTTTTTGGTAAGCTTAATCATTTCATGATTACTACCAATTATCAGCATATCGTCTACATAGAGACACACAATGACATATCCTTTTTGAGTTGATTTGGTGTACACACACTTATCACACTCATTGGTTTTAAACCCATTTGACAACATCTCTTTGTCAAATTTCTCATGCCATTGTTTCGGTGCTTGTTTTAATTCGTACAAGGATTTTACAAGTTTGCACACCTTCTGTTTTTGTCCAGGAACACTAAACCCTTCTGGTTGTTCCATGTAAATTTCTTCATCATCCAATTCACCATTCAAGAATGCTGTCTTTACATCCATTTGATGTATTTCAAGACCAAATATAGCTGCTATGGCTATGAGCATTCTTATCGATGTGATGCGAGTCACCGGTGAATAGGTGTCAAAGTAATCAAGGCCTTCCTTTTGTCTATAACCTTTTATGACAAGTCTTGCCTTATACTTATCTATTGATCCATGATCCATCCGTTTCATCTTCCTTTTGAATATCCATTTGTAGCCCAGCGGCTTACAACCTGGCGGAAGATCAACCAACTCCCAAGTATGGTTCTGTAGATTGAATCAATCTCACTGTTAATAGCCTCTTTCCAAAGAGGTGCCTCCGGAGAAGTCACTAGCTTCTTTATAACTTTGAGGCTCATTTTCTAACAAGTATGTTAGAAAATCGGGACCAAACGACTTAGACGTTCTAGCCCTTTTGCTACGTCTAGGCTCGATTGTCTCAGCATTTACACGTTGATCTGATTCTTGGTCAACTTGATTACTGTCCTTTTCAGTATCAATTGTTCTTTTGAGAGACCCAGTTATTTGTCTTTCCTTACAAGGAAACGTCTCTTCAAAAAAATCGCATTCCTTGACTCAATTATCATATTAGGATTGATGTCAGGAATCTCCGACTTGTGCACCAAGAATCGATACGCACTATTGTTGTGAGCATATCCAATGAATATACAGTCAACAGTTTTAGGTCCTATTCTAACCTTCTTAGGTTTAGGAACCATTACTTTGGCAAGACACCCCCACACTTTGAGGTATTTGTAGGAAGGTACGAAACCTTTCCACAATTCATATGGTGTCTTGTCTAGTCTTCTGTGAGGAAGCTTGTTCAGAACGTAGTTTGCGGAAAGCAAGGCTTCCCCCCACAAGTTCTGGGGTAAACCCGAACTTGTCAACATGGCGTTCATCATTTCCTTCAACGTTCGGTTTTTGCGTTCCGCAATTCCGTTCTGTTGAGGAGAATAAGGAGCAGTGGTTTCGTGAATAATTCCGTGCACATAACAATATTCACCGAATGGTGAAACGTATTCACCGCCTCTATCACTCCTGATTCTTTTGATATTCTTGCCCAGTTGGTTTTCAACTTCGTTCTTATAGTGTACGAAGCTCTCAATTGCTTCAGCTTTGCTTCTCAGCAAGTACACATAACAGAATCTTGTGCTTGTCATCGATAAAAGTGACAAAGTACTTTTTACCGCCTCTTGCCTCTTGTTTGCACACATTCATGTCACATACATCGGTATGTACAAGTTCCAGCGGTTCAGAACTACGTTCTATAGAATGAAATGATGTTCGATGCATTTTTGCTTCAACACATGCTTCACACTTATGTTGGCCATCAATAGCAAATTTAGGTATGAGGTCCATGTTAATTAATTTACGCATAGTATCATAATTAACATGTCCTAACCTCCCATGCCATACATTTTGTGACACAATAATATAACCAGACGAACTAGCTTTATTAATAGCACGCATACAGTCATTACATTTAGCTTAAAAAGGCCATCAGTCAGGTAACTTTTTCCTACATACATATCATTCTTTGTCATTACAAACTTATCAGAAACAAATACAAGCTTAAAACCAGCCTTACTAAGAAGAGAGCCCGAGACCAAGTTCTTCCGAATATCTGGAACGTGCAGTACATTTTTCAATGTTAGCTCCTTTCCGGATGTCATCTTCAGAACCACTGTGCCTTGTCCAACCACCTGAGAGGTAGACGAGTTTCCCATTGTCAGATGATCGCCGCCATCGACCTTCTGGTACATGGAAAACATCTTACTGTCTGCACAGATATGACGAGTAGCCCCAGTGTCTACCCATCATTCTCTCGGATTCCCAACTATGTTGGCTTCAGTTACCACTGCTGATAGTTCCATCTCTGAGATATCATCAGTCAGCTGCTCGCCTTCAGTGACATGGGCCTCATTTTTCTTTTTCTTGCCCGCTTGTCCTGAGACTTCTTGTTTCTGCAGTCCTTTGACATATGACCGCTCTTTCCACAGTTGTAGCATTTTCCCTTGAACTTCTTGTTCCCAGAGTCAGCTCCACTGTTCTTTCTCTTTTTGCTACCCTTTACACCCTTCAATGATGTTGGCCTTAGACTCCAGAGTCTTGTAGCTGGCCTTCTCGGACATCCTGTTGTCCTCCTCGATTCTCAATCGAACACTGAGGTCTTCAAGGCTCATCTGCTTCTTTTTGTGTTTCAGATAGCTCCTGAAGTCCTTCCATGATGGAGGCAATTTTTCAATTATGGCGGCAACTTGAAACATCTCACAGAGTTTCATCCCCTCATCCAGTATTTCATGAATGATCAATTGCAGTTCACCCAACTGAGACATCACCGTCCTTGAATCTACCATCTTGTAGTCCAAGAACCTACCCACGACAAATTTCTTTTGTCCGGCATCTTCAGTTTTAGTTTACTTCTTCTCGAGAGATTCCCAGAGAATCTTCGCAGAAGTCATGCCTTGGTACACATTGTACAGGGTATTGTCAAGACCACCCAAAAGGTAGTTCTTGCATAAGAAGTCTCCAGACATCCAAGTCTGTTCTCGCTCTTCCTTTGGCCTTCTCAGATTCACCCTCCACAGGACCCGGAGGATTTTTGAGGAATTTTGCCAACTGGAGAGTTATCAGGTAGAACAGCATCTTACTCTGCCATTGTTTGAAATTTGCCCCACCAAATTTCTCCGGTTTTTTCCATGAGAGACCGGTACCGTGATATTTCCGCTAGCCATATGTAACTGGAAAATCAACAGGGTCAATTAGTCTACGAAAGACAAATTGCACAACGATCAACGAATGATCTTGTTCAAAGTGATAAACGATAAATGTAGATATATATAATTCAATCAAGATTGGATGGAATTACTTGTGTATTATTACACTTTAAATTCTCAACCAATTATGCAACAAACAAACAATTTCAACTTTATCACTATGTGAATGCTTGTGATAATTGAACAACCTAATAATAACTTAAATCTATACTTCCAAGATTAATGTGTTAACAGTATATGACTTACCAAGTTAATATTATTTAAGTTTGCAGTTTATAGGAATTACATGACTATATCGTTAGTGTCGCGTTCGTATCTACGTTCGAACGAGACTGTCCAGTGTGTGTGCGTTCGTGTTGCGTTTGATAACGCGTTCGAGCGATGTGTTTCCAGAGAGTTCACGTTCGAGTAGCGTTTGAAACGCGTTCGAACGGATTGATTCCAGAGAGTTCACGTTCGTATAGCGTTCGTGAACGCGTTCGAACGGAATGATTCCAGAGAGTTTGCGTTCGAGTTGCGTTTAGTACGCGTTCGAACGTTCTAAGGCAGAAGGCTTTCGTTCGAGTTGCGTTTGAAGACGCGTTCGAACGTTCTTATGAGAATTCAAATTTTTAGCCTTCGCGTGCGTTGGGCGTTCGAACGCCCTACGGGTTTTTCATGCACAGTTCGTATTTTCCAGAAAATATTAAAACCCTAACATGCAAATTACTATTTAATAACACGATACAATAAGTTCTTAAGATTGTTGGATATTTAGTGTCATTAAACAACAATTAACATGCAAAAACAACAGATCAATTCCCAACAATATCTATATGAAAAATAAACCCAAACACAAAACCAATAAAAGGACTAATAAGAAAATTCAGAAGTTACTGAAATTCCAAGTCGAGAAGTTCTGTCCTTAAGAACTTATTGGCCCCGTCACAGGTGCTCTACGGATCCGAATTGGCCAACGTTCTCCCAGGATAACTTGGATGTTTCTTGTCCAAGGTGCACTCCTTGACAAGGGTTTGAACAAGGAAGATGGTGGATCTCTTCTCAAAACAAAGGGAAAACAAGTGTCTGAAAATGCAGGATTTTTTATGTCTAATCTGTTTTGCCAATTTTTCAACCACCAAATTTGGAGGGAATAGCCTTCTTTTATAAGGCATGGAGGGGTGCCAAAGGGGCACCCCTTGGGGTGGGGTCATAACCCTTCAAGAGTAGTAACCACCCCTGAATTAAAGCAAAGGACATAAACACCCTTTCTTATAATTGAAGAATTTACAACATCAGGATCTTGTTCTCTTATTTGGAACAACTCTCTAAGCTCTCTTACTTGTAACAAACACTCTACACTCTCTTACTTGGAGCTTTTCACTAAGCTCTCTTATTTGAAATTTTTTGATCTTATAGGGGATAATTTTAGCTCTCAAATGAGCTCTGAAATTATAGTTAAAACACGACTCAAATTATCAACTAATGAATAATATCCGCCTAAAATTATTTATAATTTTGTACCAAATTTTCAACTCCACCAAAATATGATTTGAAGACTTTTAACCATAAAGATCCTTCACAATATACTAAAATACATATTTGACGTTGAAATCTAATGCAATCCGAATATCAGATAAAAGAAAATAAGAAGTAAAAAACCGAAGGAAAAAAATAAAGGAAAATGTGCAAAGTAGCTTCCCAATTCCCGTCCTCAACGGGGTGTGGCTTGGTGGTGTAGGGTCCAGGATCTCACCTTGAGGTTCTGGGTTCGAATCCAGGGATGCACTTCTTGTAAGAGCCTGGGACAGCCGGTGATTTTACCTGCGCCGTGGCCCTGGGTGGTTTGGTGGTGGGGTTTCCATCATTTCCATAAAAAATAAAAAAATAAAAAATAAAAAAAAAATAAAAAAATAAAAAAGGCTTCCCAATTCCCATCATATATTATTAAAAGTTTACAAGCTCTAACTAAATGCCCAACAGATGATACAGTTAAAATTATGTGGCAAAAGTCCCATAACGACCTTCATTGCGGGAAACACCACGAAAGAGCTACTCATAAAACTCAATACTTCACTTGCAAGCCTCACTCGCTCGAGCCATTATGAAGATGCACTCCATCTGTTTGTTGAAATTCATTCTTCCCATAAACTCAAACCAGACGTGTACTCTCTCTCTACAACCCTCACAGCATGCGCCAACCACCGCAACATCATCTTCGGCAGCCAACTTCATGCCTACGCTGTACGTGCCGGCCTCAAAGCTTACCCTCACGTGGCAAATACAGTCCTTTCACTGTATAAAAACACGAGAGATTTGGTCTCTCTGAAAAGGGTATTTAGTGAAATAGAAAACCCTGACGTCTATTCTTGGACAACGTTCTTGTCGGCTTGCACTAAGATGGGTCATGTCGAATACGCTTGTGAAATGTTTGATAAAATGCCTGACAGGGACTTGGCGGCATATAATGCGGTGATTACTGGGTGTATGGAAAATGGGTATGAAGATATCGGCATTGGGTTGTTTAGAGAAATGCATAAATTAGATGTTAGGCATGATAATTATAGCTTTGCTAGCGTGTTAAGCGTGTGTGATGTGGGGTTAGTGGAGTTCGGGTGGCAGATCCATTCATTGGTGATTAAAACTGGTTTTTCATTTATAGTTTCTGTGGTTAATGCGCTGATTACTATGTATTTTAACTGTGGAAATATTGTGGATGCTTGTAAGGTTTTTGAAGAAGCCAAAGGTTATGTTTGTGATCATATTAGTTATAATGTAATGATGGATGGTTTGGCAAGTGTAGGAAGAGTTGAAGAGGCCTTGATGATGTTTAGGGAGATGCTAGTTGCTTCTCTTAGACCTAGTGAACTAACTTTTGTGAGTGTCATGGGTGCCTGCATATATGCTAGAGTTGGTAATCAAGTACATGCCCAAGTCATCAAGACTGGGTTCGAAGCATATACTTCTGTGAGCAATGCAGCGATAACCATGTATTCCACATTTGGGGACATAGATGCAGTTCATGTGGTTTTTGCAAGATTGGAAGACAAAGATCTAGTCTCATGGAATACTATGATATCAAGCTATGCTCAAAGGAACCAGGGTGGATCATCAATCTTGGCCTATCTAGAAATGCAAAGAGTAGGTATCCAACCAGATGAGTTTACTTTCGGAAGTTTATTGGCAAGCTCAGAGTTCCTAGAAATGGTAGAGATGATTCATTCCCTTGTATTCAGAAATGGGATCATCTCAAATATCCAAGTTTCTAATGCTTTGGTTTCTGCATATGCAAAGAATGAGAGAGTAGAACAATCCTATCAAATATTTCACGACATGTCTCCCAGAAATATAATCACCTGGAATACTTTAATATACGGCTTCCTTTTAAATGGCTTTCCAGTACAGGGCTTGCAGCAATTTTCTGAGCTTTTGATGTCAGAACTCAGGCCAGACGAATATACCCTGAGTGTTGCTTTGAGCATGTGTGCTAACATATCATCCTTGAGACATGGGAAACAGATTCATGGTTACATCTTGAGATATAATCTTATCTCAAAGACATCTTTAGGTAATGCCCTTATCACGCTGTATGCAAAATGTGGCAATTTGAATTGTTCTTTGAGAGTGTTTAATAAGATGATTGAAAAGGATACTATTTCTTGGAATGCCTTGATCTCGGCATATGCACAGCATGGAGAAGGAAAGGAAGCTGTCAGTTGTTTCGAGGCAATGCAAGATGTACGACGGGTCAAACCTGATCAGGCCACCTTTACAGCTGTTCTTTCTGCTTGCAGCCATGCTGGCTTAGTAGAAGATGGTGCTAGGATATTCGACTCAATGGTGAATGATTATGGCATTATTCCTGCAGAAGATCATTTATCTTGTATGCTTGACCTCCTTGGAAGAGCAGGGTATCTTGATGAAGCAGAGAGAGTCATCAGCAGTCAGCATATTCAATCGCATTCTGGTATTTGGTGGGCATTATTTAGTGCTTGTGCCGCTCATGGTAATTTAAGGCTTGGAAAAATCATTTCTGGGCTCCTCCTTGAACGCGAACAAGATAAGCCATCAGTTTATGTGCTTTTATCAAATATATATGCAGCAGCAGGTTTATGGGAAGAAGCTGCTAATATAAGGGAATTGTCAAAAAGAACCAGAATGATGAAGCAGCCTGGCTACAGTCGGATCGGGTCATAACATGTTAGAAATACAAAGCGGGTCACTGATTCTTGATCGGATTCTATTGATCTTCTTTGTCTACAAACTGTTGATTCAGCTTTGATTGACATCAGTGCCAATAAGAGAACCTCACACCGTAAGAAAATGGCAGTAAATTTTTTTTTTTTGTATTTATTCTTTCTGGAATGCAAATTAACGACTCATCATCTTTGCATGAATTCAATTGCTACAAATAGTAATGTATAATAGCAAAACAAAAACACTCATGGTGGGCATCCACTTGAACATGCATCTACAAAATGTAGACTGAACATTAAATGAGAAATTTTTCTTACATATATTCAGTTCTAGCATATAATAGTGTATCATACAATTGAGGGATTGTTTTTCACCATCCTCTAAACCACAAATAATAAAAATTATAATGTCCCTTTTTTTTTTATAGACAAAGGCAGTTTGCATATAATATGTCCTCAAGGTTTATGGAGGTCCAGATACAAAGCCCTAGATACATTGATTTTTATATTAATTTTTGGTATCAATCATCGACAGGAGGGGCTCTGTATACTGCAGGTATTGTGGCAGGGAAGAACATTTGCCTCACTCCCTCTGCTTTGATGATGGGGAAAATAATACCTGATGCACTCTGCAAAAGGAAAAAAGTTGTTCAATTACTGAAAATCCCCAATTCTAAATGTATGATGTAATGAAAATTGCGTGAATCATCATTATCTAACTCGTCAAATATAAGGGATATACGATACACACCGAAATCAACCTAGCTCCAATCCACATGCGCTTAGGCGAAGGAAATGGCAGTAGCAAACGACCAACACCATATATTGCCACAGCGAAGAAATGGAGAACTAAACTCAAGGGTCGAGGGTTTAGACCAGAAAGTAAAGCAACTGGTCCGGTTGAAAAGACACCTCCAAGGCTTAAATAGTCGAAACATGCTTGGCGCATTTCCTTTCTTGCTTGATCGGGGGAAGAGGAAAACACCTTGTAAAGGGCTCCTGCCAGAGTATTTATTGTAGATGCCACTGGCTGCAGGAGAATAATATAGATTGTATTATACAGAACTTTCTGAATGAACAAAATAATAAGCATAAGACACGTACATATCCCATTTTACTATAACTGCAATGATAGAAAACATCACTATGCTAATTCAGCTTACCTTACGCAAGGTGTAAAAGGATTCGAGATATCTGCTAAGAGAAGCTGCATCATGAAAGTCATGCAGTGGCTTTAGAAGATTCCGGAGGACAACAATATCAGACAATGCCACAGTCATTCCACCACCAGTTAAAGGGTGACGCATGTTGAAAGCATCGCCCATCAGAAGGGCTCCAGGAGTAGGCTGGGGATCAGCAGGCATGCTTCTATTTGGCATAGTTCTAATATTGCCCCTCTCAACTGCAGAAATGAAGGCCTCGTGAAGCTCAGGGGGAACCTGAAACAGACACTCATTCAATCATCCCTCAGAAGCACCAATTGAAGCAGAAGTCAGAAGCAGGGACAAAATATAACGGAAATAACTCCCATCACGATATACTCATAATACTTTGTATAATCCAAAAACATTTACTAAAATCATAATATACCTGTGGTGCTACCATGGTCTTCAAATAATTGGCCATTTCACCATTACCAATGGAAGGCACTTTCTGACCAGGTACATCAACCAAGCATCGAACCTCCGTACTACTGATTGGATAAAATAAGATGGGTGAAGGATCTGCTAGAATGACATGCCCATGGTTTGCAAATGGAAGTTGACAGTTCTCCAAGACTAAACCCACAAAACAAGAGGGTACATCAACCTGTCAAAAATTTAAACTGAATCAATTAGCATCTCAGTACAAAAAAGAGTAAACCAGAAGAACGTTAGATTGAGAGATTAGATAGATTATCGAAAAAAGAAAAAAAAAAAAAAAAAAAAACAACAGAAATTTCTATCATGCTAAATTAACAGAGATTTTGGAACTTTCCTGATCAATGGCGACTAGTTTACATATGATAGTTGGCAAAACAAAATACACAAGCATTTAGCAGTTGTAAGATGGCAGTTTCACCTTTGGTTTGCAAAGAGAACGACGCAGATTTGAGAAGCAACCATCACACACAATTGTAAGAGGAGCATAAGCTCGAAGTTCTTGACCATCCTTAGTTTTGTACTGAACCCCCTTTATAGTCCCATTTTCTTCAAGCAGGGATGTTACTGTTCCTTGCTCTAGTCGAACACTGAATTGAATTGAACACAATAGGGTGCAAGGAGATTAAGAACCAACAAAAACAATATAACACTTGAAATTATTTATTTCATGAAAAAAAAAAGGAAAATTAATGGACGAACTAGTCACTGTGTAACTATCTAGTAACCAGTAAGCAACAATCATTCATATCAGAGAGGAAAGAAATAGTACTTGGGAAGAGTATCTGCTTTTTCTCGCATACGCTGAATGAAACGCCCATTATGGAAGCTCCTCCCAGAAACATCTGCATGAAATTTCTCCAATGGATATGACAGTCTAGTATTTTTTCCATCTTTGAAAAGAGCATAACCAAGTACTCGCTGAGCATCAATTTCTTCCACACAATCTGTCACGTTTTACAATTTAAACACGGATAAGTAACTAGTTCAGGTAAAAAGATATGTATTCACTTAAATGCATACCCTGAAGGCCCAATTCAACTAGTTTCAGGTATCCCCCAGGCTGAAGCAGTTCGCCAACTATTCTATCAGGCTCTGTCAAGTCTCTTTCTATAACATGAACTCGCCTTCCATCCTGTAGTTATTGAAGTATTAAAACTTGAGTTCCAAACAAAGCAAGAGAAAGATAATTGTTGGTCAGTGTCTGTCAAAGGGAATAGATGCAACTAGTATGTAAATTTCCAGACTTGTCCACAGGTTATTGTATCACATTAGGATTTTAAAAAAAATAAATAAATAATAAATAAATCCCAATATATTGATCTTCTCTTACCTAATGACCAATTAAAAATATAGTACGTTAATCTTCAGAATTCTTGTTTCATCACTTTCACCGATTCCAATCATCACTGGAAATTTCTATTGACGTGACAATTCTTAGTAACAATGAAACTCTAAAGCTCAGTTGAGTCGATTCGTTACACCTCTATAATAATAATAATAATAATTAATCTAATAAAATAACATAATCACGCCAAGTTTATGACCAATTCCAGGTGTAAAGGTCACATAATAACAATAAAATATATGATTCGTCAAACAACTATTCCAAAAACAAAACCAAAAAAAATAAACAAATCAAGCGAATTGCAGTCAAAGTTAATACATCAAGAAAAAAAAATATTACCTTGCCAAGAGTAAGAGCCAAGGCAGCACCAGCTACACCAGCACCGACAATGATGACGTCGGTACGGGATCCATTATCCGGCGAGGAGTCTCCGTCGATAATATAGCTCCGGAAAACGTCGTTTTGGGTATTGTACGATGTCGTATCTTTCTTTAACTTGTTCTTGTTACCGTGACGGCGTAAAATGAAAAGAAAAAGAAACCCAATGAGAGCGAGAATGAAAGTGCCCACAATGTACTGATCCATCAAAGCCACAGCCTTCTTCTTGTTATTGGCTACA
Source organism: Zanthoxylum bungeanum (assembly GCA_019454045.1). Lineage (NCBI taxonomy): Eukaryota > Viridiplantae > Streptophyta > Magnoliopsida > Sapindales > Rutaceae > Zanthoxylum > Zanthoxylum bungeanum. Next base: position 13,239 of record SKCR01023424.1, on the reverse strand, counting down.
AGATTGAATTTGAAACAATCAGACCCTGAAGAAGTTGATGAAGCGAAAAAGATCAACGGCTGTTGTTGAATCAATATTTTGTGTTGGGAAAAGCAGCAATATGCGCTGGATTTTGTTGGGTTTTGTGGTAATAAAGCTGAAGACAGATTGGTGATGAGAGAGAAAGGAGGAGAGAGAGGCTTTTTATTGACAAGAAGAGTTATGGTGTTTAAGTTTAACGACATGCCAGTTTTACCTCGCCGCGATCCTGGGTGGTTTGGTGGCGGGTTTCCAACGATTAAAAAAAAAAAAATTCATGCCAGTTTCACTGCCGAAGGTAAATTGCTAATGCGTTTATGTTATGTGCAATTTGAATTTATAAAATAATAATATTATTATTATAATTTTAAACGAATATGTTAACTGGATTCTTGTTTTTTTTGGTTGTTTCGAGAATTTGAAAGAATGTGAGCAATGAGAAGACAACGAAATAGTAAATGTGTGTGGGCTTGAAAACAGCATCAAGTTGTGGATGACAGAGAATTGGTGTTGGTGTACAAATTTTGATCAAAGAGTTTTAAATGGATGTATATTGGATGTATGTATGTATGTATGTATGTATATATATATGTATGTATACATACTCTCCGAATAGTGTGATTTGATATCAAATGATTTATGATTTGGTTATTAGGTTTTGAGTTCGAGTACAGATGATATATTTCTTTTAAAAGTGAGATAATCAAAGATTTTATCTATTCTTGATTAAGTACGGGTCCATATTATTTAGCGGCCAAATAGATATATATATATATATGTGTGTGTGATCAATCCTATTCTATTGTGTATATCGGATCGGATTATAATTTCGATTTAAAATTTAGATGGACCATATAACATTATGAATATGAATATTAATTAATTTACCTTTATAATTTTAATATATTATAAATGACCAGAACAATCCTAAATGACCATGTCAAGTGATCCTAAATGACCAGAACAATCCTAAATATCACCCTAAATATCCTAAAAATGACCAGAACAATCCTGAAAAAAATGACCAGAACAATCCGAACTCTTACTCGAACGTACCACGAACGATTGTTCTCTGAAATGTTTCGTTCGAACCCAATGTAGAACATGTCACTAACGCCACACGTTCGAACGATGAAACGAACGCATCATTAACGAAAATACTTCAGCTTGACCAGAAACCAGTCCAATTGCATAAAGATCTTCAATACTAGTTACAACTCAATTTAACTTGTTTTGTCACGGACAGTGCCAATAAAAATGGAACTTACATAATTATCTTAGTTTTTAATTTGAGTAGATGCTAAGGATTATTGCTCATTAATGAGATTAAAAGAAAATTAGTTATACACAGAGTAATCATATAAATATGACATAAAATTTATAATTTAAAAAGAAAAAAAAAACAGAATTATTGAAAATATAATATAGAACAAATCACATAATATTTGTTTTGAGGGGAAAACGGATTTAATTTTGTTGAGCCATATATATACATATATATTTTTTGTGGACAGAAAATGAACAATTTTACCATAAAGGGTATAAAGAAATTAAAATAAATTTGTTGCACATGTACATAGTGTTAGCAAAATTTCCATTTCATTTGACATATATTTTTATGTCCGAACTTAAAAATATGATGAGATAAAAAAAATCTTACAATTTTTAATGGGACGGCAAATTTATTTTTATTTTTATTTAAATGAAAATAACGAGAGAGAATCAAGATAATTTGTATCCTAATTATATTCACAATACGGGATCAAAATTGAATGTTTTAGTGACAATGATGTAGATTTAATTTGTCAAATTAAGGGTTTGAGTTCAGAGAGATAATTAGAGGTTTTTCTTAGTCTGCTTAAGTCTGAATCGGATGATTTGACAGCTGGATTTATAATATTTAAAAAATATAAAAAATACAAAATAATTGTATGGGCCTTCGTTGGGTGTGATTTGATCGTACATGACTTACAATTTGATTGTTAGATCATGAATGTATATTTCTTTATAAGAATATATAACAGTTAGAGTTTTACCTATTTCGTTTAAGTCCGGATCGAATGATGTGATTTTACTCACTCAATTTAAGCAGAAATAATTTGACATCAAGATTTTCAAAAAAAATTAAAAAATCATAATAATTGCGTGGACCCAAAAGAAGCTATCATATTAAAAGTCCTCAACGACAACCTACCCCTCATCTGTCCGTGATACAATCTTTCATGAGATTTTATGAAAAAACCTAATTAGGAGAATCAGCAACATTATAAATAACTTTTTTGATTAAAAATTATAAAAAAATAAATAAATTTTTAATCTTTTATTAAAAAAAAATTAAATTGATCCGATCCGATTGATCGATTTTTTTAGTTTTTTTATAGACCGATTTTTATTGATTAATCGGACCAAACACACGATCGGTTCTGGATTTGATAAATGTTCCTGTCGGATTTTGAAAATATGAGTCATTAATCACATCATTATCACACACATTGCTGCAAAATCTTGCTTTTTTCTTTTTAATCAAACCATTAAGATATATCAAATGTCCTAGAGATAATGATTTCACGAATCTTATAAGTTTTATTATTTTTATATTTTAATTTTTTTTTTAAATATTTATAATTTAATCTGAGTAAATATTATTTCATTAATTGTAATTCATTAATCCAAAAATACATTAGACGTGACTAGTTTTTAATAATTTTTTAATCCTATAATCAAATCCTAAAAAAAAATTATTTTTACAATTCAATCTTAATCTATTAAACCACGTCACCGTTTATCGTTAAAATTAACACAGTAATACTAGCAGGATTACATGATACTTACTAGTAAATTATAAATAAATAAAAAATCTTTTAAAATTAAAGGGTAAAAATAACATAAAAAATTATTATCACAATGTCCTACAAGTCAAGAACTTTATGTATCATTTTTTTGTTGACTCTGTTTTCTTGCACCTTGCAAGAGTCCAAAGACACCGGCACATTTCCTACGGTGGAAACATTGACAGGTGGCCATGTGTTGGCGGAGAAAAATTTATATATGATCATTTTTATAGGATTATATAATTAATGAATGACACATATTTTATTTATTTTGAAAATGACCAATCGAAACAAAGAAAAAATAACCGAAACATGTATCATTTACTAGATAATTTTTAGATTTTTCTCATGTTACCCATCTCTGAGCTACTTGCATGCAATGCCAGCCTGAGGCTGGAAATGTAAATTGAATCACAAACGTCTTCTCTTCTCTTATAATTTATTTATTTATTTTTTTTTTTTTGGAAACGATGGAAACCGCCACCAAACCACCCATTTGGGCCGCGGCGCATAAAACCACCGGCTGTCCCAGGCTCTTACAGAAGTGCACCCCTGGATTCGAACCAGAACCTCAGGTGAGATCCTGGACCCTACAACCACCAGCCACACCCTTGGGGACAATTTATATTTATTTATTTTGCCTACAACCGACCATTTTAACGATATAGCTTTTTTAAAACTAAATAATATAAATATTTAGTAATATCTCAGACATTAAACTAAAACGATAAATTTTATAACTTATGTTTTAATGTTATGTAGTGATTTTGTGCGTAGCCAACATATTGATTTAGTAAAAATAAAATTTGATTTTCATTTATTGGGAAAAGTAAAATTATTTCGTTAATAAATCATATTATCTATTAATTTATAAAATATATTATAATAAATTTTCGAATTAAACGGGTTACTATCCCTCCTCACCTCATGCTCCTATATATATAGTCACTTTGTAATTAAGAACAAAAAATTAAAGATTTCAATACACTAAAAGATAAATAAAATTATATTAAAATATTTTTTTTTTTTGTCTTTAATTTAATAAAATGAATGAGTCCTTGATTGGTAGATTGATTTTAATCCACATCTTAGATTTTGATATAAAGCAAGTTTGTAAATGTATATAGATTTGTATTACAAACATAATATCACTCTTTAATTGAGTTGCCTTGACACTTCCTTTCTTTATCTTTAAAGCGGAGAGTCTGAGTTAGTCTGAGTCTTCCAATATATTATTATGATATATATACACATTAAATAATACTAAAAAATACCCTATAAAATAGGAAAAATTATATAATGCAACGATAATATCATATAACTTATACAATAATTCAATAATATTTTAAGTCCGCACATGTTAAATAGTAAAAAATAATCAAATAAATGATAATTTTATCGAACACAATTCTTATATGTTATATAATTATTTATTGACGGTATAATATCATCCATAATTTTATTTTATTATTTTAACATGTGTTAAAAAATATATGGATAACGTGGTAGTATAATTTTTTCCCTATAAGGTGTCTGCGATTCATTATGGTAAATATCATCAGTGGAACCCACCTGAAATTTGAAAAAGATGGTTCATCAATCATCTTCATATGCCTGATTTGTTATGGCAGCTACAGTTGATTGAATTTTTCAGATACCATTTAAAAACAAAGCAGTTAACGCATTTAGCATCTACTTTTCACATAACCGAATCATATTTTCAATTGGGACCACCTTTTCCTTTTTACGATTCTTCTCTTTTTCAATCCAGTGACAGATTTACAATCAGGCATCAGCAGTGTTTCGGCACTTGGTTTAATTAATGGATGCAAAAGTTTTTAGTTACCTTACATTCTATGCTTCTGCAACTAAACCATCAATGTTCAACTCTTAACTTAGGCTAATATCATAATTGAAAGCCCCTAAAAAAACAAAAATCGACTTGATACATTAACGAATACAAAACTGTTTGGTGCTGGTTGTAGCCCCAGATGTAAAACATGATGCAAATGTAAGTAGATCAGACAGATTTTTTCTTTTTATGTTTTTGAGTATCATCACCATTTCTTCGCCCTCTTTTCATCCGGTCGTTGTGAGCTCTCTTCGGTGCCTGGGACCAGGCGAGTGCAATGTATATTATTAGCATTTGACGTGGCATAACTAGAATGACAAAAAGTATGGTACAAACAAGTAGCAGCTATATACCTCAGCAGAGAAACTTTTGAGAGGATCACTTTTTCTAAAATTTCTCCTAGGTCCCTGGCGGCGAGAGAGGTTTTTATTTCCCATTGCTGCTCTTGCAAGTTTGACCATCTTGCAGGCTTCCTGAGTTGTTGGGTCTAATAGATAGTCGGGCACGTCACGTAGGTGAGGAGCGGGAGGCTTCTTGCTTAGATCCTTGTCATGCTTCAATAGATCTGCTCAAACACAATTTCACTTTCAAATGTTAATATTCACTTGGAAATTGAGATTTCTAGAAAGGTATAGAGACATTGAACCCTATATTTTTGCTCACCTAAGTCTTTAGGATTAACTTCAAAATGTGCTTTTAACCTACATTAACAGAAGCATATCATTAGTGAAACAGAAAAATAAATGCATACCAAATTTTCAGGGCAGTGGAAACACAGACTGAAACATGTCAAGTGAACACTATTAATCACAGATTGAATACAAATTCAACTACTGCTTTCATGACGACCCGGAATAACATACTACTAAAAAGCTTGCTATGAACCTCAAAAGAGAGAGAACTAAATTTGATAATCTCAATGCGTTTCACTAACCCATCATTAGAAATAAGGTGGTAGTACCAAATGAAAAGCCATTACTTACTTTTCAGAGTTGAGAATTTCATTTCTCAAGTCCTGAGCTCGTGATTCTCTGACAGCAACTTTTGTCACACTCTTTGCAACATCCTGCAAGGATCACCCTCACTCATCAGCAATTTAAGGTTTCCAATGCAGACATTTGAGATAATAAATCCCGCCACATAGTTTACATACATTGGACAAGGCAATGAAAACACCAGCATAAATACAATATAATAATTAATAGAATAATAACCATGATTGCACAACATCCATCACCTAGATATCCACATCAAAACCATCAAAGAATTTGCAGCCAGAAGTTATCTAAACTTCTATTTAGAAAATAATACTAAGGGAAACCCAAGAAGTATAAATTCAGGGGGGAAAAGGTAGATGCCTGACTCTTTTCGTCCTCATTTTAGCTATCGAGCAAGGGTGGACTTTGTATTGGCATGTCAGTGCTATAAAAAATCAATTCATATAATCTCAACGTTGGGTATATCTTACGTTCATAACAACATTTAAAAAGTCAGTGAAAGTGTCCAAGAAAGAGGAGACAGAAAATCACCTCAGCTCTATATCGCAGAGACTCCACTGCATTCTGAGTTAGCAAAGGAAAAGGTGCAATAATGTTCGAATCCTTGTTTTCATCATCCCCAACGAAGGATTTTATTTCTTCAAAGATTTCCATCTCATCTGGAGAAACCTGTTAAGCAGTTAGAATAAAAAATAAGAAAGCAACATATGATAAAATATCACAGTGATCATCAACATGCATACCTTGTTCTATTTAAGAAAAATAGATGCATACAAATTCCTAGAATAAACCACAATACTAAATGAATTACGAAATTCCAAAAGTTCATTTAAATTCTAAGTTTTAAGAATCATGAATGCATTTTAAAGAACATATACACGTACAGAAGTGATTTAAGATCCCTGAAGTTATGGTCATAAAGCCTGCTTGTGGCTGTATTTAATACACCAGTTCAAGGTACTGAAGGGGTACTATTGCTGTCTTCAAGGAGAGGAAGGGAAGATCACCAGTATTAATATCAACTATTTTCATATATACAACTAATTTTTAAGTGATTGTTTGTCCCTGATCTATAGGAATGCAATTGGTGAGCAAAATTAATATCAACTATTTTCATATGCACTATGATAATTAGACAGAGACCAACAACCATTCAGCAAAATTTGTCCCCTCTAAGAAGTTAATTTTAATTTCGAATGGAAAACACACCAGAGATACTGAAGCACCAGTATTGTACGCTCTTCCAGTACGTCCAATTCGATGTACATACCCAGCGGCATTTTGAGGCATTTCAAAATTTATAACCTGAAATTAGAAAATGCATAGCCTTGGATGCTGTTACATATGCTACTGATCAAAACAAAGGGGAAAAAGGACATAAATGACCTCATAATCCAAATCAGAAACAGCAAATATAGCAAGCATTATTGGCAAGATAAATTGTTATATGTTTTTTATCCCTTTCATTTTACAAGTACAGGACATGGGTGTACACTAAATGGTCATAATTGTTGACTACAGTGACTCGAGTTCGTAGTGTAACATTTAGGGAATTGACCTTGTTGTCAAATAACAGTGGTGGGGTAAAAGCATTTTCCAGAGGAAAGCATTATATGGTGTAGATCATTTAACTAATTCGGATCATTTAGCATTCAATTGTCCAGATCTTTTTGTCATCTTTAGGATTTCTTTCCTCATGAACTTCTTCTTCACTTCTTTGCTCATGTTTTTCTTTTTAATATATTATCCGTTTACTATCCCAAAAAAAAAGGGAAACGACAACAGTTTACTGATCATCATTATGTAATCTGATTTTAGAAGAAATAAATAATCAAGTTTCTAATTGGAAAAGGTCATATAATTAAAAGGAAGAAAGATCAAAACCCTAACTTTCTAGAACCATTAAACACAATAAACCATATTGGAATGATAAACAAGTAAACTCCATTGAACTTATGAAATATCCTAAATGCTGAGTGCTGACAAATGAATCCCTTTATAAAAGCAAAGTCGTGAGATGCCCAAGCCTAGTTGCACCTTATAACTATTTAGAAGAAAATAGGTCATTATTTTCACATGGATTAAGCTCCATAAATAACCCAGCTTTGCTATATTGTCAACTGAAGTAATTAAACATCAAGATCCAAGAAGCATCATAGTCAGGTTCATTATCTTACGTGTGTACATTTTTGAAGTCAATTCCCCTCACAACTCCAAATTCAGAATCTAATTTTGGTTTGGGATGCCTTTTAGACTTTCTTGAGTCAACATGACCACCCCCGTCAGCTTGTTCCTTTTCTTTTGTTTGGCTATCATCAGTTGCAATCAAATAATCAAATAACCCAGCATTGAATTCCTGATGAAACAAACAACCACATAAGTTATGCAAATAAACTCAGATGTTTTTTTTTTATGACTGTAAATCATTGAAGCTATCATCCTTGAAATAGCTACATCCGGAGATGAACAATACACTTTTAATGCCAAATTGAGATGTTTAAATATTGAAGTGTACCTCAAGGATATGCAGACGAGATCCGGGCAACTCAGCATTTAAAATAGCAGACTTGACACCAAACTGTTAAAAAATGATGATAATTACATCAAGAAATTGAAAAATGTGAATCCAGAAAAATAAATTAATTGTACAGAAAGAACAAACAAGTCAATGAATGAACCATAGAGAGTACCTTTTCCAGGAATAATTCAATCTGAAACCCATGTCAATAGTATTAGTAAATATCAAAACTTTTTTCTGAACTAACTCCAGTTTCAAGAGGGCAAGGATGTAAAGTAATTTATCACGTTCACTGCATGAAACCTAAAACAAAAGAGAAAGAAAACATAAAGGTAATTAATTGTAGTAATATGATTCAGCCACAGATACATGTAAACATCGCAAGACAAATGCATATTAGTCAACAATTAAAAAAATTCTGACATAGAAAGTGAATGTCGTAGCACAAGTTTACTTCCAGATAATTTCAAAATCTAATCCAATTAATTTTTGAAGACAGGTATAAAAAAACTAAGTAAAAAAGTTCAGCCAAAATATAACACACGACTGTAGACATGGTTGCGAAATTCCATTCCCAAGTGAAACCACACCACTTCTGTGCATTGCTCTGAATAGCGATTGTAAGCCAACTTATAAACTTATTGGGTTCCCTTAAAATTCTAACCAATTTATCATCCAAATCTTCTTGCTGGCAAGTTTATCTTGAGTTAAATGCATTATGTCCAGACCCACCAAACAATGTCTAACGGGCATTCATGATATTATGCCCAACAGTGACACCATTCTCATGAGGAATGTATCAGGCTAACACCAATAATAATTCAAAAATGACAGGCTATTTTAAGCTAAATATAGTTCCATGAATTCTTACCCAAAACTGCTGAACATTTTTGGGAATAACCTCATCTTTAACATCTCCGACTTCTGGCAATGTCAAAATGAAGGGATTGTGCAGAATCAGCTTTTTCAATTTATCAACATCAGCACTGCACGTTCATTAAACATTATCAGTTAACTCGCAGGGGCATAAAGACAAGTCAGCATAACTTTTACATAGTATGATGATTGAATTGAAATGTTGAAAGTTTGATTTTGTTATAACTAGCATTGAATCTCCAGTTACATGGCATGCAATTAGCAGGAGGGATATTTGAAACCAATTATTGTAGTTTTAGCTGATGAATTTGCCTACGAGTAATCAAGCAGCGTTCAAAAATATAAAGTTCAGAAAATGAAAACCAGAAGTGAACTTGACACACATAAAAAAGGCTAAATATTGGGAATAAACCGATTCCCTCAAAGTCGTAAAGCACATGATCGTTATTTGGGGTGAAAAAAGCATAGGACTGGCTTGGGTCATCTTAGAATCAAAGCTTATGAGGCGGAAATTAGTTGTCATCACCTAACTCCTAAATATAATTTAAACAAAAATGCCATAAAACACACCTTGAAGTAGCAGATATACGAACAAAAATGCCATAAAAACACACCTTGAAGTGGCAGACATAAGAAGGCACTGACAGCCTCTAGGAATGACAGCAGTAAGAGCTTTCAGATCATCTTCATTATGACATGAAAACAAAAGATCTGCCTGGAAACAAATATAATCAACAATCTCCCAACAAAGAAAATAAATAATCATGTTCTCATAAATGAGAAGGTCAAGAAAAATTGATATCAAAAAATAAAAGAATATCACTATCAGAAAATGTAGTATTCAAGGATTACTGTAAAGTTTACAAGTTTAACAACTTATCCATTCAAATAATATAAATCAACATTGTGACAGCTCTCACCACTCTACACTAAGAGTTACCATATTTGTTGCATACATTACAACTTGCAAGGAAAATTAGCAAAAAGCATAGTCACTGGATGAAATTAAGACTAGTAATTATCAAACCTTCAATTTTTACATGTCATAAAACGCAACTGAAACTCGCAAAATAAAATTCTTCATATACCAAGAATCATGTCCTCACCTCATCAAGAACAAGAATTTTAAGTGAATCGCTAAAAGATTTTGATTGAAGTACACCAGTGGACAAACATTTAGGCATGCAACCAGGAGTAGAGATCACAATATCAGGGGGTCCAGCCAATGCAGCCCGCTGTAATCAATTTTATCAATCATATATCAGCAAACGCCAAACGGTCCAATTAATTTTATCACAAAACCTATAATTAGAAAACAAAAGAAGGCAGAACCAACCAAATCAGAGGCCGGCATGCTGCTAGTCAATTGCACGACTTTCAACTGAACTTGACCCTTACATAACTCAATAACTGACATAATCTCTGAATAAACCTATACAGACAAGCATAAAATTACAATCAATAACAGTCCTATAATTAAAATGCAAGCATATATACACACACACACACACACACCGCACATAACCAAAGTGGGCAAAGCTAAAACATGCCTGTTGACATAATTCCCTTGTCGGGACAAGAATTAAAGCAGCTGGAGCTAGCTTGGTCTTAGGTAAAGACTCATTGAATAACCTGTGAAGCAGAGGAAGAAGATATGCAAAGGTCTTTCCAGAACCCGTTTTCGCTCTCGCAACCACATCCTTGCCTTCCTGAAAATCCAATTACAATTAAATATATCATTCAATCTAATTGAATTTGCAACATTGAAAGGCCAAAAACTAAATAGAGCTGAAGCGAAGTTGAAGAAACTCACAAGGATAAGAGGGATAGCAACTTGCTGAATTAAAGTAGGTTTTTGAATGCCCTTTTTGTTGAGGGCATGAACTAGACGGAGGTCCAATCCAAGCTCTTCAAAACTCTTTTCTTCTTCAGCTTCCGCCTTTGCCTCTGCATCTTCTTCTTTCTCCTTTTCTTCTTCTTCTTGCTTTATTTCCTTTGATGAGTTTTCTTTTCTTTTAACCATTGAAACGGCGTGAATTCTGGACAGAAATTGGCTTTTGAGAAGTAAGCGATAAAATTATATGTGGAGCTCACAGCTATAAATTTGTTTAGGGTTTATGAGGGGTTCAGAATAGAGTCAATAGACGAAGTCAGATGATGGTGATGGGTGGATCGGGTGGTGTAGATCCAATTTGATATGGGCCATTTTATTGAATATTTTGCAACTAGCTTTTCATTTTAGATTGGGCTCAAGCCCATAAGTAGGCTCTAAGTGTGAAAGTGGGAAACTGTTTGGTGGATCCCTTTTTTTCTCTATAGCAAATTTAGGGTTATTTTCGGATATTCAAACAACAAATTCACCAAAAACCATAAATTCATCAGTTACATTCCTTGAAGCAATGTTATGAATGTTTTTTCGTCGCTACCCAAGAAGAGATGAGCATTATTATTATGTGATACATTTTGTTTTGTTTTCAATTTTAAATACAACTTAAAGCAAATAAAACATAGATTTCTAACATGCAATGGACTGGAACAAATCATCATCACCTGTTACGAGGTTCGATTGCAGGCGCGGTGCCGTTGGATGCTAGCAGCGCTTCTCACTCGTCGATACAATTTCTCCACCGGCAACAGCTCCTTCGTAGTTCGTACACACCTAATGAAAATTTTAAACAAGTTTGGGTCGTTTTGCAAATTTCAAAGCAAAAAATTCAGATTAAATAGAGTAGAAGTTACAGTGGAAATCTCTTTGACTTAGGGAAAGAGACGATAAGATAAGAAATTTTGATGTTCTCTAGATAAAAGAGTGCTTAACTATTTATCCACCGGACATTAGGGTAACATTTTAATTTCGTTTTTTTAAAAAAATAAATAAATAATTAAACAGTACATTAGGAATAAGAGTCGCAAAAAGCCCGGTCCGAGCCCGGCAAGAAAAATAAAAGCCCGAGTCTGGGAAAAGTTCGGTTCGGGCGTCTTCCTGGTTGGGCCGGGCTCGGGCCCTGTCTTTATCCGGCCTGTTTTTTAAAAAAAATAAAAATATACACATACAAAATACATTCATAGTATATGCAAAGTCAATTCACAAATAAATCAAAAATTTCATCGATAAATTAACAATTTAAATATTACAAACAAATAAAAATGCTACAAACATATTAAAAAATATATATATGTTTTTTTTTTATTTAAGCCCGGGCCAAAAATGCTAAGTCCTGCTCGAATCCGAACCAGACTTTTTAATATAGAGTCCGACCCGAGATTTTTTCTTACGGGCTGGACCCGGACTTTTCTGCCACCCTTAATTTGGAAGATAATAATTTTTTGATATCGGAGGAATAAAATGACCTCTCATTGTTTATCCATAGAATATCAAAGCTATTTTGTGATTATTATTTTTTTCTCTAAACGATTTTAGTGTTTTACCTATTTACCCTCCACTACTTAACTCTCCTTACACGGATTCTTTCTTTAGGGGAGGAATCTAAAATACGTGGAATACGTTCTCTCATATTGAATTACCACCATATCTTAAGAGAATATCCGCAAATAACCGCGTAAATTTATTCTCAGACTTCTTCGATCACACATCACAACTGATCATTAAATTTAGTTAGATGCACGTGGTGTCAATATTTTATCATCAAAAGTAAGTTTCTATAGTAGTTTTTGTTTTTGTTTTTATTTTTTTATTTTGGGATAAAATCTTATCGATCCCTAATTTTTTCTATGACATCTCCTTTTAAGCTCCTAATTTTTCCATAATATCATGTTTTTTTTTTTGAAATCACACCGCTAGTTCATTCTACCTGAGCTTGAGCACAGTCTGTAAAAGCTCCACTTCCTCATGCTCTTAGAATAAATGCATAATTGGACTCGAACTCATAACCTTACAACAAGTATTAAGTTATTTGTCTCCAATACAACACCCTTAAAGGCATAATACATCATCAAGTCTTTATCCTTCAAAACTAATGGTAACACGTCCATTTATTTTTTATTTTCCTTTATTTCCTCTTATCAAATTGATAATAATAAAAATATTTATAACATCAATAATTATGAGACTCATATGATATATTAGAAGCTTTCGGTTTTTTCTCTTATCATCCTTTTTTATGTAATTTTTTTCTCCTCCCTCTC